>AUXH01000529.1:0-13566 GCA_000482145.1 Strigomonas culicis | reverse complement strand
GACGCTCAGAACAATAGAACACTTCGCTCTCTTAATGCACCGCAGAGTACAAACTGAGAGTTTGAAATGCTCCATAATTACTAATCGTGCGTCTACGAAGACAAGGATACACACACAAATATGAGGGGAGTTATAGGGTCATCGTAACAGAAAACAAGAACGGATGTAGACCCTAACCTGGTGGGCATGCGGGTAGCGGTAAATGTGCATGCGCAAGGCACCGTGCCTCCCTTCTGTGGCGGTGGTGCGTCTCCCCAGGACAGCGTGGACACGACGTGCCGTGCCTGGGTGGTGGGCCGCATGAGCGGGGATGCGCTCAGACCAGCAGGTGCGCGTATGTGCAAATGTAGTCACACACGAGCTCGTGGTGCTGCGCTACGCACTCCCTCGCGTGTTCTGTCAGAAGCCGTGTCGGCAGCGGGAGCCCCGCTGCTTCTTCCTCAGTGCGCGCGCAAGGGCAGTCTCCCCGCATGGGACACAGCACGCCCACGCTTGTGAAAAAGCAGAGGTCACGGAGGGCCTGGTTGGGGCGTCGAAGGGTCCACTGGTTGCGAGGCTGAGTGGGAGGGCGGAAGGGAGGCGACATCGGCACGGATGACGGGTAAAACTGTTTTTTTTTTTGGGGTGTGTGTGCAAAGTTTCGCTTGTATGTGTTGTCTTTACTTGAAAGCGGAATGCCCCCAACACACGGAGTGATCATAATAAAACGGAACAGTAGCATATGTGGATGAGCGTAGGAAGGGGAAAGCGAAGGATGTGAGTGCGGCAGAGACTTGCATGGTGTATCCACACTACAACAGGGGGAAATATTGCATGTACTTGTACGCACACACACACACTAGTAAACCAAACACGTGAAACTATGTATATATCTTTCACTTTTGGGCACTGTGCAGCATCGCTACACGTCTGTACTACGTTATTTGAACGAAGAAGAAGTTATAAAGAGAAGTTATGTTTTTTAATTGTATTTTTGTTGAGATGAACTGCGTTCCGCGTGGCCGTTGGCCGAGCGGCTACAGGGGGGGCATGCTGTGTTTCACAAACTCTGCGCTGATCGCGTCCACTAGTCTCCCGTAGGACGCGTCGAGGTCATCATTAACGATCACGGCATCGAAGAAGTTCGGGTGTGCTTCTAAGAAGGCAAACTCTTTCTCAGCGGTGGCCAAGCGCTTCTGCAGCATCTCATCGTTATCCTGTCCACGGCCACGAATGCGCTTCTCCAGCTCCTCCTGAGGGGCTGTGATGAACAGGTACGCTGCCTGGATGCCGGTGGCATCGCCGTGCGTGGGCGCGGAGAGCTGCTTGACCTTCTCCGCCCCCTGCACATCGATCTCGATGACGCACGTCTTGTTGGCCTCTTGGACCGCCTTCACCGCGGCGATGCTTGTGCCGTAGAAGTTGCCGTGCACCTCGCACAGCTCGAGAAACTCGTTGTTGTCACGCATCTTGATGACATCCTCCCGTTTTGCGAAGTGGTACTCCCGTCCGTCCTGCTCGCCCGCGCGAGGGGCGCGGGTGGTGTGGCTGACGGAGTAGGCGAAGCGGCTGCCGAAGTTGTCAAACAGACGCTTCAACAGCGTGCCCTTGCCCACGCCGGAGGGACCGCACACGATGATGGCATTCAACACTTTTTGAGAGGACATGATGGGTTAAATGAGAACGGTATTTCTTTAGAGAGACGTAGACACGTGGGAGGGGGACAATATAAGGATGGAAGAAGTGGAAAAAAAAAAGCGGTGTGTAACAGGTTGACTACAACACAACCTTCAATATGGAATGATAACACAGCAGCATGCTTCTGATGATACACGAGCTAACAGACTAATCCACCGACGGTAAGACACACACACGCACCCAGGCGAGTGTTCCGTGGTGCTTCTAGTGCTCCTTCTCCGCTTCCCTCTCACAGGCCGCGAAAAGCGTGTCCATGGTATCGTGCAGCTCCGCCACACGCGAGACGATCGCAGCAAGCTGCGCCTCACACGCGCCGAGCAGGGTCACCTGTTCGTCCTGCAGTGTATCCAGCACCTCGAGCAGCGCGGCCTCGCCGCGGGTGTGCGCCGCCCGCGCGCACGGCACGGCGCGGCCCGCGGCCACGAGGCGCTGCTGCTGCCGCTGTTGCCAATGGAGCGCGAACTCGAATGGAATGTCCCACGCCGAGGGGTGGCAGGGCGTGTCGGCGGCGACCACGCACGTCGCGGCGAGGTCCTCCATGGCGCCCACGCTCTCCTCGAGCGTGCTGCCGACGGTGTAGTGCGATGGGATGGGCGGCGCCGTCGCGCGGTCCGCCGGCTGCCGGTCGAACACGCGGTGGTGATACAGCTGTGCCAGGCGCTCCATATCCGCGTGGTAGGTGCTGTGCTCGTACACAAAGGCGACGACCCGCGACAGCAGGTCCGTGGGGTGTACCACCTTGACGCTGTCCCGCTTCTCGTTGACCACCAGCTTGCGGCAGAGACGCGCCATGCGCCGGGGCACGGACGCCCCCGCGGCCCCCTCCGGTGCCGGCGGATCGTCCTCGTCCGTGTCGCTGCCGTGCAGCCGGCGCGCTTCCTCGACGACGCCCACCACCTCCTGCCGCATCGTGCCGTAGTGCTGCGACTGCAGCAGCCGCGGGGTCGCGTCGACGCGCGGGTGCCACTTCACGTGATGGGTGAGCAGCAGCGGCTTCACGCGGAGGAGCGGCAGGAAGTTGAGCTGTACGTCGACGGGGTGCTCCGCCCAGGTAAGGTCCTCAATGTAGAACGGGGGGCGGCGGAGGACCCGGTGCGGCGTGGGGAAGCTGCCGGGCACGGAGAACTCGACGGACTCGAGGATCGCGTAGAGCGGGGAGGGGTTCCAGAGATTGGGCGGCGCAGACGCGTCCCCACTCGCACTGCCGTCGCCGCGGAAGAGCTGGACAAACTGTGCAAAGAGCCGGTCCTCCTCACTGCGGTTGGGGTCCGCGTCATCCGCCGCCTGCGGCCGGGCGGGCGCGCCGTGTGGCGCGACGGCGGACGGACCTGCGGCTTGCCGCGTGGTCGCGCCGTGCTGTGCGTGGTAGCAGGCGAACCAGCGGTAGAAGTTGTCCAGCCCCAGCTCACTGCCGTCGCGCAGGTAGCAGAAGCGGCGATGGGTGTGGCGGTGGGACACCGCCGCGTCGCTGGGGCCCCCCGAGCGTCCCGGGCGCCGCCCCCCGCGCGCGGACCCCTCTGTCTGGTCCGTCACGTGCCGCTGCCGCTTCCGCCCACCTGTCGGGTGGCCGTTCGCCGGTTCCCCACACGCCTCCTCGCACTGACCTCGATGTGGATTCGTGTGCCACTGCGCTAACAGGATGGGCTCCTGCTTTTCGATCTCCAGGGGGACCACGATACTGCCGATACAAAAGGGCAGCTCAACGGCGCCACCGTAGCTGACGTGTGTGTCCGGGGACGCGAAAAGCGTCTGCATGAGATGTTCACAATACTATAACACTTAGTGAGGAACTTCACCCCTTTTACCAAGGAGAGAATGCCAGAAGAGGAAGTGAAGGATGGTAGGTGTGCAAAAGTAAGAAAATACACCAAGTGATATGCATTAGCGCAAGATGGACACCAAGGACATTTTTTTTTCGTTTTCCACATGTATGTATCTATACGTGTATGGATATGTGTACGTGCCGCCCATGGCAGCGCTACTCGACTCTAGGCACAGTACGTGCGGTATAAGTACTCCGTGAACTGCACGTAGGCGTCCTGGTCCTCCTTGTGCCCCACGGCCATGCAGGGATGACGGCTGTGCTGCAGCACAAGAAGCTCCACCGCGGGCAGCACGTGCGGCACCAAGTGCGTCCGCAGCAGCTCCACCAGCTGCATCGTGCAGCGGTTCGGCACACGCGTGTCCTTCGCGGAGATGACGAAGGCGACGGGGCAGCGCAGGTGCACCTGGGCGAGGTCGAAGTGGAAGGCCTCCGCCTCGTCCGCGGCGCCGCGGTAGTCGCAGAAGCTGCGGAAGAACCACATGTTGAAGCGCGGCAAGAAGCTGGAGGCGTCGATGACGTCGTGCAGGGTGTTGAAGGCGCCCTCCACCAGCACGAGAGAAATGTGCGGCGCGAGCTCGCGCGGCAGTTTCATCGCCGCGTAGAAGGCGGCAGTGGCGCCGCGGCTGACCCCGAAGAGCACAATGTGCCGCCGCTGCCCCGTGGCCGTCTCCTCCTCCCTCACACGGCGCACCGCGCGGCGGACCTCCCGCGTGTAGTAGTACTGGTCGCGGGCACCCGCGAGGTTCGTGCGACCGGGCTCCGAGTAGCAGAACTGGAGGGGCCGCACGGAGAACCACAACCCCGTGGCGATCTCCTTCATGAACAGGGCCCAAAAGAGCGGATTCGTCGCAAAGGCAAGCATTTTTTCCCACCGCGACATGCACGCGCCGCCGCCATCGTCCGCGGCGGTCTCGGCCGCGCGCGGGCCGGCGTCCCACCGGAGCACGTCGAGGTGGACGATTTCGCTCATCTCGGGCGAGGCCATGACGTTGTGCACCAGGCGCGGCGCCACGCGGCAGGTGGCGGTGTACAGCAGCGGCGGGTCGATCGCGCCCCCCTCCGCCAGCTGCTCCCCGTGCGTCAGGCGCGGCCGCGGCACCGGCGCGGCCGCGTCCGCGTGGCGCCGGTCCTCGTAGCACCTGCCGGTCCACCACGTCAGCACGCTCTCCCGCACAATCGCGAGTCGCCCGAGCGCGTGCGCGACGGCGTGCCCCTGCTGCCGCGCGGCCGCCGCATCCGCCTGCGCGAAGCGGGTGCGGTCCTTATCGACGCGGTAGAGCACCTTACCGCCGCACGGCCGCCCGCGTGCGTCCGCCGCCGTCACGCGGTCGGACCAGTTGGCGAGCACGGGCACCCCCTCGGGCCCCGTGTAGCGCGCGATCTGCGAGCGTGTGGAGGTGATGCCCGGCATCGCGACGGTGATGATGTTGTCGCGCAGCGGCGGGCTGTCCTCATAAGGCGTTCGCCGTGGAAACATGGCAGCTACCTGCGCGTCCATACAGAAGGTAGGGACACGAAGAGGAAAACAACAGAAGGAAGAAAAGAGAAGAGAGATAAAAGAAAGAAAAGTGGAACGCAAGAATGACGAGCATCGTCAACACCCACATTGAGGGAGAGGCACCGACCGAATGGAGGCGCGCTGCTATAGCCATTTTCTTCTTTATCGCGTCTCTTACAGTCCTTCAAAGTCATCCAAGGCGGACAGTGCGCTCTCGATCCGCTGCTTCTCCTCCTCGTGCGCGGTGGGCCTCTCCGTCGCTGGCAGCACCGCCTCCTCCCCGCCGTCGCTGTCCGAGTCCGAGATGCCCATCGCGAGCGGCGGCCGCCCGCCCGCCACCATCTGCTGCAGGTCCGTCAGGTTCGGCAGGACGCCCTCACGCCCGGGCTCGCCGCCGCCCGCCACGTCGAGCAGCTGAATGCCCGCGGCGGCGCGCAGCGCCTCCAGCCGGTCCTCCTGCCGCCGCCGCCGCTCCTCCTCCAGCCTGGCGAGCAGCGGGTCGAGCCGCTGGCGGTAGCTCACGTACTTGTCGAGGATGCCGCTCTCGACCGTGCAGCGCAAACGGTCCTCCATCTCCGGCGTGAGGGTGGCCGGCATGAAGTAGACGCTGTGGTGCTTCCAGACAAAGGTGTAGGCGGCCGGCGGCGCGGCCGCCGCCGTCTGCGCCCGCAGGTGCTCGCACTGGCAGACGAGCGAGAGCGCCGGGCGCGCGGCCCCGCGGGCCTCGATGAAGAAGCTGCTCGCGTAGGCGCGCTCCATCTCCAGCATCTCCTCCCACACGTGCAGCGCCTCGGCACACGCGTTGCGCAGCGCGTCGTCCATCTTCACAAAGGCGGCCAGCTTCTCCCCCAGCAGCGCGTGCGTCGGGCGCTGCTGCGCGAGGTCCTCCTCGAGCATGCGCCGCTTGTTGGCGCGACCGATGCGCTCCCGCTGGCGGAGCAGCTCGGCCTCGCTCTGCTGCGCCGCCGTCGCCGTCGCGAGCCGGCTCTGCATGTGGGCGAACATTTTGCTGCCGAGGAGGCGCGAGGGCGCCCGGGCGGGGGCCGCGCTGGCGTCGCCGTCCCTGGCGCGCTTGCCGGCGGCGCCCACCGCGCCGTCCACGTCCGCCTGCTCCCGCGCGTCGAGCGCCTCCTTCTCCGCCTGCAGCCGATGGATGAGGGCCGCAAGTGTGTCGTAGCCCTGCTGCACAATCTGTTTGCGCTGGTGAAAGGTCCGGTACCGGTTGACCTTGATAGACGCGTCGACCTCCAGCCGCACCCGCTGCTCGTGCACGAGCGGCTCTGGGAACGGCGCCAGCCAGTCCGTCGAGGGCTCTGCGGAGACCTCCACCTCCGCACTCGCCGCGCCGAGCGGCGGCGGTGGCGGCGGCGGCGAAGACAACGACGCCGGCAGCGGGAGCAGCGCGTCGGTCGGCGGATGGGTGGGCAGCAGTCCGTCCAGCACGCCGGTCGCGCTGTCGCTGGGGAGGTGCCCCTCCATACTCTGGAAGGCGCTCAGATTCACGAGGACCCCGGTGGATGCCGGGTCGGGTAGTACACTGTCGTAGGACATGATGCGTAAAAAAGGAGAGAGATTCTACTTTACTATTGCTAAGATTATTTAAGATGATAAAGATACAGTATGCATGTGTCTCGCAGCTGTTCTTTTTTTCCCCCTTTTCCTTTTTTTTTTGGTAAATGGTAACACAACACAGTGTAGGGAGGAGAAAGCGGAAGAGAGAAGGAAACATGATGGCAAAAGTGCAATGGTATCTCGTTTTATTCAGACAAGAAAAGCTCAGGCCATCGCTAGAACTACTTGGAATTGGTTGACGTGGCTCTGTCGTTCTACGTCCATGTACATATGTGTATTTGCTTCGACTGAAATAAAAATGGGTATACATATATGTATTTACTCGTTATCTGAACTGAATAGTTCAGAAAACCTTTTCTTTCATCTTTTTTTTTGTCTTGTTTGTCTTAAGCGTGCAATCTTTCTACATAAAGTGGAATACAAAGAACATGTAAATGACACTCGTAATAATGGTGATGAAGTACTAGAAAAAAAGAAAAAAAAGAGTATTTGCAATGCAGAAAAAAGCAAGTGTTTAATATTCCCTTTGTAGTTAATTTACTGTGTTCTCTTGTCTACTCCATTCCTTTATAAAAACTATGATCTCCTTCATTCCCATTTCCATGTTACGCTGCCGTAAACCACATCATATGCACTCCGACAAACTTTTTTTTTCCTGACTATGCATTTCACAATTTGTAGTTATACAAATCCGGTAAAAAAAAAATAGTAAATAATAAATAAATAATAAAAAATGACACACGTTCAGAAGACAAAACAACTAAAACAGTTCAAACGTGAAGAGCTCCTACATAGCGAATAATAAATGCGAAAAAGTAAAAAAAAAGAGAAAAGGGATAGTATACCGATAACAAACAGACTTAGGGGGGAAAAAAGAAAACAGAATAAGGACACTATAATTGTGATGTACAATATGCATAGTATTCCTTCGCAATTTAACACACAAAAGGAGAACAACAACAAAAAAAGACGGAGCACTTGTTTAACTTGTCTTTTTTCTTCTTCATCTCGTTGACGTGAACATAATTCTGTTTTCCCTCTCCCCCTGCCTTCCTTTCAATCTTCATTTTTTTTTTTGGTATCCTATTTCTCATTCATTTTACATCTATTTCACCCACCGTCCTTTGCGTGGTTACGCGGCCTCATCCTCGTCGTCGCGGTACCACTCGTCCTTCTCCGGGTCGTACCACATCTCGTTAGTCGGGTCGTAGAACTGGCAGCTAGGCGGGTGGTAGTAAAGGTTCTCGATGGTCGAGTAATAGTAGGGCGTGCCCTCCGTGTGCACCCAGTCGCCTTTCGGCAGCACCACCGCGTTCCCGCTCTCGTCCACCGAGGAGGCATCACCGGACTTGATGGGGCGGCGCGGCGCGACGGTGGAGTCGTTGAGGTGCGCGGCGCGACCCGCCGGCGCGTCGACGCCGCGGCGGTCGCGCGTGTCAGCCAGTTCCTGTCGCGCCTCCGCCGCGGCCGGCGCGGGCGCCGTGCTCTCCGGCGCGGCGGTGGCAGCTGCAGCCGCGGGCGCCGGGCTGACAGCGGCAGCGGCGGCGGGCGCGGGCGCGGGCGCGGGGTTGGCAGCGGCAGGCGCCGGCACCGGCGCCTCCTTAGGCTTCTTTTCCTTGGAGTCAGAGCAACCCATCGGTACGGAGAATTATATATATATTTATGTATATATATAGAATACTGATATGTGATAATAGTGGAAGCAACTGCAGCATTAACAATAAGGTTTAAAAAAAAAAGAGAGATGGTGAGGGAGAGAAAGGAGAGTGCGTGTGATGTGCAAGTGAAAAAGCTCTAGCATGCGGCAGAAACCCACAGAAGAGTCCGTTCATAACAACAAGATGTACAAGAAAAAAATTAAACCGTGAAGACGGAGGCCGTGCCGGCCCCCCACTCACCAGCCCGCGGTGATCGCCTCATACATGCCGCGCCGCAGCGGGTCGCCTGCGATGAGCTGCTGCTGCAGCCACGCCACCGTCCCGCGCAGCTCCGCCGCGCGGTCCGACGCCGGCGGCGGCTCCTGGCCGGTCACGAGGTGCGTGTGGATGGTGTGCGCGTAGCGCTGGCACCGCGCCTCGGCGTCGCCGGCGCCGCCGCGGCCCAGCCGCAGGAGCAGCTCCAGCAGGAAGAGGAGCGCGAGACTGCAGGAGGCACCCTCGCCGAGCTCCACCTGCTCCGTCACCACGTCCACGACGCCGGCCACAAAGCAGTCCATGATGTCGCCCGCGTGCGCGCGCAGCAGCGCGTCAATCTCCGCACTCTCGGCCTCGACGGGCCGCGCCTGCCACTGCTGGTACTCCCGCCGCAGCGCCGCCTCGAAGGTCCGAAACAGGTTGAGGCTGAACGTCGCATAGCAGAAGGAGGCCTGGTCGCTCGGGTCGCAGTAAATGGACTGCGTGAAGAGAAACAGATCCTCCACGACCAGCTCGTAGAGCGCTGTCGCGAAAGCCTCCGGCAGCGCCACGCTCGGCGCCCCCTCCGCGTGGGACGGCTGCAGCTGCAATCCGTGCCGTGCGAGGGCCTTCTGGATGGTGTAGCCGCGCTGGTGCCAGGCACTGTAGTTGGAGAAGTTGCTCTTTATTTCCTTCGTCGTGAACTGCACCTCCTCCGCCTCCTCCGGCAGAAAAAACGAGACTGCCGCGGCGGTGGCGCGGTCGCCGTCTCCCGCACGAAGCGTGAGCACCTTTTCGATGCGGCTCAGGACGCTCCGCCGGTAGTTCCACATGTGGAAGTTGCGCGCATCCAGTCGCAGCAGCTGCTGGCACTGCTGCTGCTCCTTGGTGAGGACGTGCAGGAGACTGTCGAGCGCGACGTTCGGCGGGCCCTGGCCGGCCGCCGCCTCCTCCGCCGCGAGCTCCGTCCACAAGCTGATCACCCAGCTGCGATAGGCGAAGGCGGCGTACACCTTGAAATCGGTTTTCAGTATCTCTGTGTTGAGATGGAGCTCCTTCTTCAAGAGCGCCATAGTGGCGTTGCGCCGGTGCGCGAAGCCGCTGCCCTCCTCCTCACCCGTCCCCTCCGGCGTGTCTACGGCAGCGGTTGCGGTGAGTGCATGAATTTCATCTAGAATGATGTTTCGTCGATAGTTGTACATCGAATAGGCCTCCGGGACGCGCAGTAGCAAGCACTCGGTCTCCTGTAGGGATGCACGGCGGTTCTCCATCCATTTGTCCGTGCTTGCATCGCTGTCCATGCACATCGCACCAAGCGCAGTGCGGGAGGTGGTGTAATACTTGTTTTCTTGTATCAGCTTCGTGTAGAGACCACCAATGTACTGGTGCTCCGCATCCCGTCGCTGCTGCTCCTCCGGCGTGAGGGGCGCATGCTTCTTCTTTTTCCGATCGTGCATCGCAGCGAAGGACCCCCTTCTCTCTTTCTCTCTTTTGCTGTTAGTGTTACCTGTTCGGATTCTCTCGCACCCACGTTGGAACGCAAGGAGAAAAACGAGATGATGCTGTGAAAAAGAGATGAATCGTTGACGTATTTGGCCTTTTCTATTTCCGTAGCTGTGCCCGACGAAAGACAGAAAAAAGAAGAAGAAAAAGAAGCAGCATAATAATTAAGTGAATGCAAAGAAGGAGATTGAGCGACATGGAGATTAGCCTTTGTTATAATTAGTGCGCGCTCCCGTATGTGGATACGTTGTTATTTTTTACATGTTTAACAGAGACACAACATATTTATATATTTTCACTTCATAAGGATTAAAAAAAAAGAAAATATGCTACCATAAATGAACAACTGGGGATTTTGTTTTAAGATATTAAAGAGAAAAAAAAACCAATGAATGTGTAAGTACGAATAAAAAAAATGCAAAAGTACTGTTATGAAACGAAACAACAAGTAGCTATTACATCGATGCAATGTCATTACTAACAGAAGAGACTTATTTGAACAATGTTTATTAAACAGCAAGGACAATGATACATGCATACACTCTAACACGACAAAGAGCAAAAGAGTTATGACTTACGTTCCAGAACAACCCGTTATTATAGTTGCCCGACTCTCATGTAGAACAATTCCCACTCGTTCATTTTTTCTGCATTCTCTCTCTTTGGTAATCTTCACGCGAAGACTGTGAGAACATACAAGTAAAACAAAAAGTAGAAACTTATGTATATATTGATATATATATATATATATATATATAAGAGAATGAAGTTCATTTTAGAAGAGAATTGAAGTATATCAAAAAAAAAGAAAATGCTCTCACCGTGTCAAACTACGAGATAAATAAAAAAAAATGAAGTGAAAAAAGAAGAAAGGGATATATAACAGCAAAAAAAAAATGAATAGTGTCCGCATATATATATTAAAAAGAAAGGAAAATATCAAAAACATTCAAGCAAAACAAAAGAAAAAAGATAGGAGCTTTCCTCTACTGTTGATATTTGCTAACTAGAATCCAGCTACACACATGTAAATGCTCTTGATTCTTTCTCTCATTCTCTTTTCTTTTTTGATTGTTCTTTTCCCTTTTCATTTGTTTTCATAAATGAGAATATATGTGTTTTTTAATCATCATACTACATTCTTGTTTTTTTTTTGTGTGTGTGTTTTATTTTGACGTAATGTCACCTTTACATAAAGAAAAAGAAGAACAAAAGAGCTTCCATGTGAAAAGAAAAATAAATTATTAGTAATGCTAAAGCATTTGTAAATCAACATTCTTATACATCGTTGTATATATATATATTAAAACAAACTGAGAAACGCCGTGTTGTAATCGTTACAGTGTTTCCTTTTTCATATTACTATCGGTCAACTGCAGCATGCTCAGCACTTCACCGCCTCGACGGCGACGTCCTCGTCGCGCTTCGTGCCTGTGTTGTGCTTCACCGTGTCCAGCAGTGGCTTGGTGATGACCACCACCTGGCTGCCCGGCGCGTCCCCGTCCGTCGAGACCTCGTCGACGTAGGACATCCAGATGCGGCAGCGGAAGGAACGGAAGAGCTTCCGCTGCATCCGCCGGAAGTCGACGAACACGTCGCGCGAGGGGCGGGACACGTAGAGGGTGAGCTTCTGGCGGTTCATCTGGTACTCGCAGTCGACCAGGTGCACCTGCGCGAGGTCCGTGAGCCGCTTCTGGCGCAGCGCCTCGGCCTCAGCGGTGTCGGCCGGCCGCGGCAGCGCCTCCTCCACCTCCTCGCCGCCGTCGCTGTGGCCGTCCGCGTCGCCGCCCTTGAGCACGTTGTGGCGGTTGCCCTCGATGAAGTTGCGCACAATGTCGTCCGCGGCCTTGAAGACCTGCTCCTCTTCCAGCCGCTGCTGGTTCAGCCGCTGGGCCTCCTGCGGGTTCGCCGGGCGGATGACCCAGGCCCAGTCCTTGTAGCCGTACACAACCGTCTCCAGCTGCGCGCGCAGCGACTCGGGGTCCGTCGCGACCTCGATCTGCTCCGCCTCCCCGTCGGCGCGCAGCACCTCGGCGCCGGTGCGCACCTTACGGAACGTCGTCTTGCTCTCCGCGCTGCTCGCGTTGCCGCCGTCGCCCGATTCCTGCGCGGCGCTCTCGTTCACCTGCTGCTGCAGCTGCGCTGCTTCCCGCTGCAGCCGGCGCAGCTCCAGGCAGTCCTTGATCATCTGCGGCAGGCTGACGTAGCCGGCGACGGTGCCGAGGTCCTCACCACGGTCGCCCTCCACGAGCACGAGCATGCCGATCGGCAGCTCCTCCTCCGTGAAGGCGGTCGCGTAGCGGTGGCCCTCGCGCTTCCCGCGCACAATGACGAAGCGGGAGATGGGGCGGCTGCGGTCCGCGCGCATGGAGACCGACTGCGCCGCGTCCAGCAGCTTCTTCTTTTTGGCCGCGGCCGTCGCGGCGAGTGCCTCTGGCGCCGCCGGCTCGGCCTTCGACTTGGCGGCGCCGTTCACGGTCTTGGCGGCGCCGGGGCTCATGCGGCTGCTCTCCTGACTCACCCGCTGCTGCTGCTGTGGCGGCGCCTGCTGCAGCTTGGGCTTCGTGACCGCGTTCGGGGTGGCGTTCACCTTGTTGCGCACGGCGCCGTAGTTGGCGTGGCCCTGCTCGGGAGCCGCGGAGCCGTTGCCGTGGTGGCCCGTGCCCATCATGGGCGCGGCGCTGTTGGGCACCGTCGCGGGGTCGTAGTGGCCGCTGCCGGCGTGCGGCATCGCTGCTATGGGTGCCATCGCCGCGTGCGGCGGCGTGGCGGGCGAGGGCGCGTACGACATGGGCTGCGGGACGCCGGGGCACGGGCTCATGCGCACGATGGGGTTGCTGGGCGCCCCGGCTGCGTAGTAGTTCTCGGCGTTGTGGTACGCCCCGTTTTGCACCGGCATCGGCGCGTAGGCGTACATGGCCGCCTGCTGTTGCTGCTGCTGCTGCGGCATCATCGCCGCGGCGTAGCCCCAGGCCATGGGCGGCTGCGCAGTGCCCGGGAAGGGGTACGCCATCATGTGCGAGTTCGGCAACGGGTAGCCGCCGTTGAAGGCAACGTACTGCTGGGCCTGCGGCGCCGTCGGCTGTTGGTAGTGCTGCTGCATGTGGGAGAGCTGCGGCGGGTGCTGGAGGGGCGCCGGGCGTCCGTGGTCATTCGACTGCTGCTGCTGTGGCTGCTGGTGCTGGTGCTGCTGCTGCTGCTGCTGCTCGTGGTCGTAGCGGCCGGCGTTTCGGGCGTTGGCCCGGGGGTGGTTCCCATACGAGGCCTGCGGAGCGACCTGCGCCGGTGAGGCTTGCTGCGGCGACATCTGCGACGACGCGTCGCTGCTCTCGGCCCAGACGTTGGCGGTCATGGCCTTGTTGAAGTGGGCGTTGTGGCCGGCGTGGTAGGGCGCGCTGTTGGTGCTGCTGTTCGCGCTGTGGCTGTCACCGTTCGCGTAGCCAGCCTCCTCGCGCATCCCCTGGTCCGCGTGGTTCGACTGCGGCACGTGGGAGAGCGAGGTCATGAGGGACGTGTTGCGTGAGGCGGTGGTGCGGACCTTCTGCTTCACACTCACGCACACGTTCTGGTCCTTCTGGATGTCTGTCGTAAGAATGAGG
>AUXH01000528.1:0-13571 GCA_000482145.1 Strigomonas culicis | reverse complement strand
CTCCACCCGCTCCTCTGCGCGCACGTCGCGCGGCGGCTGTCGTACGCCTACTGGAGCCCGCCCGGGGGGCCGCCGCCGGCTGGCTGGTCCTCCTGCGGGAGCAGCAGGGCCTGGGCTCCGCCGGCGACCTCCGCGAGACCGCGGCGGCCGTCGCGGCGGTGGTGCTGACGCCGCTCCTGCCGCTGCTCTTCCCCCCCGACAGCCCGGCACCGGCGCGCCCGCACCGGCAGCTGGCTGGCGTCGTGCCCGTGCTGGTGGAGTGGTGCGCGGTGCTGCTGCCGCTCGCGCCGCCCCCCGGCCTCACCCTCGACCGCTTCATCGCTCTGCTGCACTGCTACGTGGGCGAGCACACGGGGCTGTCCGCGCCGCCGCCGCCAGCTCCGGCTGCTGACGGCGCGCCGCTGCCCTCCCTCGCGGACCTCTTCCCCTTCCTGCTGGCCAAGTGCCACGGCGCGCTGCGCGACGCAGGCAGCGAGGCGGTGGCCCGCCAGCTGGCCGGGCTCCTCCGCTACGACCGCGCGGCGGGGACAGCCCCGCGCGACGCCACACCGCCGCTCACCACCGCGGCGGCCGCGCTGCCGCGCGACGTGGCGGCGCTGCTGCTGTCCGCCGCGCACTACCTCCGCGACCCGCTCCTACAGCAGGCCCTCTACTGTTGCGCCGCGGACCAGCAGCAGCAGCAGCGCGTTGGAGAGGATGGGTTGATGCGCCCGTTCGTGGTGCTGCCGGTGGGGGTGGCGGACGACGACGCGTTCCGGCAGCTGCTGCTGCGCATGGTGACCATACTTCACTTGCGGGGGCCGCCGCTGGAGGCGTGCCGCTGGCCGCCCGGCGTGGACCCGGCGCGCTTCGCCATCTACGTGGAGCCGCGGCTGCCGCTGCCGCTCGTCACCGCCATCGCGGAGGGGTCGTGCGATGGCGACACGCAGGCGGAGGCAAAGCTGCTGCTGCTCCGCTGCGTGCACCCGCTGCTGGACTACTTCACGGAACTGACCGCCGCCGCGGTGCCGCCGCGCGCGGGCCCGCAGATCGCGCTGGGCTTCGCCGGGGTGCAGCACCTGCTGCAGAGCGTCACCTCCGTGTTCCTCGAGCTGGCGGAGCAGAGCAGCTGCGGGTACGCGCGGCAGCGCTGGCGCGGCGCGGCGCGGGCGCCGCGGCCGGCGGCCTACACCCTGCTGCCGCACAAGCCCCGCGTGCACGCGCTGAAGCGGCTGTGCGAGCTGCTGCTGAAGGAGACGCGCACGCGGCTGCAGGCGCCGGACGGCACGGACCCCTACGCGGACTGGTTCGCCGACGTGCCGCTGCGAGAGCAGGAGTTGCACCTGCGGCGCCTCTGCGGCACCGCGCGCGCGCTGGTGCGGGTGGTCATGGAGGAGAAGCAGCAAAGCTTAGCGACGGAGGGCGCCGAGGGCGCCGCGCTGACGGCAGGGGGCGCCCTCGCGCCCACCGCCGCGCTCGCGCAGCTGCGCAACACCGCCCACCGCCTCGTGGAGCCGGCCTTGCAGGTGTACTACGCGGCCCTCGTCCCTGCAGAGGAGGGGGCGCGCTCCCGCGACAGCGAGAGCCGTCCCAGACGGCACGGGGAGGAGGAGGAGGACGACGACGACGGCGCGCGGGAGGCGGAGGGTCGGGAGCGGGTGTGGCGCGCGATCGGCGGCGGCGCCTCCCTCGCCACCGCGCAGCAGCTGCTGTCGCAGCCGCTGCCCACCCTCGTCGCCCCCCACGCGCGCGGCCGCGCGGCGCCGCCGCCCGGCAGCAGCAGCAGCGCCATGGTCGCGCTTGTGGAGACGGTGCGGCTTACAGCCATCCACGGGCTGCTCTTTTCCCCGCCACCCACCGCTGCCCCGCTGCGGGAGAGGGCGGTGCGTGCGTTCCACAACGTGTGGGCGTACAGCCACGCGGCGGCAGAGCCGGCGGCCCGCGGCGGCCCGGCGCCGCCCCCGGATGGTGACGCGGCGGCGGCGCTGCGGCGCTGCAGCGAGCGGCTGCTGCTGTGCCTGGTGCTGTGGCACCTGCGCCTCGCGCGCGAGACGGAGGCGGCCGCGACCCGCAGCTTCGCGGCGGACTGGCGCGCGCTGCTGCAGCTGCTGCCGCGCGTGGGCGGGGCGGAGGGGGGCGGTGGCGCGTGGGCCTTCCTGCAGCTGCCTGCGCTGCTGGAGGAGCTCGCGGCGGCGGCGGACGGCCCCGACGCGGCCGAGGCGCAGATCTTTCTCCCCCCGGAGGACGCGCCGCTGCCGTCGCTCGTCGCGGACGGCGGCGCGGCGGCGGCGGCGGCGTCGTGGGAGCTGCTGGAGGAGCTGCGCGGCATCGAGCGCGAGGCGGGCGTGGCCGGCCGCGACCCGTGGCGGTGGCTGTGCACCCCGGCGACGGTCTACGCGCTCCTGCGGAGGCTGGAGGCGCCCGCGCCGGCGGCGCGCGGCTGCAAGGTGCTGCTGCCGTGGAGCACACTCGCCGCCGCGCAGCAGCCGCTGCGGCTGTACGACGAGAGCGGCGCCTCGCAGCGCGCGCGCGGCGACTTCGCGGCCGCGCTGCGGCGCCTGCTGCGCCACGCGCAGCCGCGGGGCGCCCGGGCGGCGGCGCTGACGCTGCGGCTCGTGAGCCCCGCGGAGGAACTGGCCGCCTTCGCGTGCGTGGCCGCGCCGCCGGCCGGGGCGGCGCGCGGCGGAAAGGTGGTGCTGGCGCCGGACGTGGTCGTGGTGCGCGAGGGGCACGTCGAGGGCGGCGGGGAGGAGGAGGAGGACCTCCTGTCCGAGTGGGGAAGTGCCTTTGACGACTTGGATTGAATCATAATGCGAAGCGAAGCACACGTGGTGAAAGGAAAAATTGTAGTTCTTTTTTTTTTGTGAAGCGGTTAGTGAACTGGCAACGCATGTGTCTCGCGGGATGTTGAGATCCACTGTACCATGCCACTCTTCTCTCTCCCCGTCTCTCGCCCCCTTCAGCTCTGTACGCCCCCTTCTTTTTTCTTCCTTTTGTGTCTTTGTTGTGAGGCATGCAGCGGACGTCTCTGCTCCTTGCTCTGTGCTGCACGGCGCTGCGCTGGGCCGCCGCCCGCCCCCCCGCCGCTGGCCAGGACGGCCACCGCGGCGAGGCGCTGTTCCCGGACTGGAGCACGGACGGCGCGGCGCCCACGAACCACGTCGGGGAGCTCGGCGTGATGAGCCGCCGCGCGGCGGCGCTGCGGGAGCAGGACGACGCGCACGGCCACAGCCACAGCGAGCACCACCACCACGAGGCGGAGGGCGACGGGCACGGCCACAGCCACAGCGCCCGCAAGTCGTCGCCGTTCCAGTACATGCGCAGCGGCACGGCCGCCGCGGCGGTGACGACGAAGGCGACCAGCTCCGCCGTGGAGCGGCTACGCGCTTCCCACCGCCGACAGAAGCAGCAGCAGCAGAGGCAGCAGCCGCCGGCCGCGGCGGCCCCTGAGGCGCCGCGCTATACCGCCATCCCCCTGCCATCCCAGCGCGGCGGCAGCAGCCCCACGAGGAAGAAGTCGACGCGGCAGCACAGCGGCCTGCAGGTCGAGGTGCTGTCGCTCTATCGGCAGCTCATGCGCGAGGCGCGCAAGTTCCGGGACGAGGCGACGCGCAAGAGCTTGGCCGCGTACATACGGCAGGACTTTGAGCAGCACATGAGTGTCCCCCGCACGCAGTTCACAAAGGTAGAATGGCACGTGAACTACGCGAAGCGCAAGTTGGAGGAGCTGCGGCGGATGCCCCCTAACACGAAGTTCTCTATTAAACACTAATGGCCAATAATCTCTCTCTTTCTCTCTCACAGATGTCGCGAATTGAGCGAAAAGATGTTGGTGGTAACATGTAGTAGCAGAGGGAGAATCCGTTTTCACTCTTTTTGTTTCTGTTTTCCCTTTGTGATGTCTGACATGCTCTGTTCGATAATTGGTACGGCTATCGTTGCTGTCTTTTTTTCCTTTTTGTCTTTCTCCTCCTCTTTCCCTTTGAAGCTTTTTTTTTTCACAGAATTAATTGTTGACTCTTATTCTTGTTTTCTTGTCATCATTATTATATCTTGTTGTGGTGTGGCTAAGAGGGAGAGAGAGGCGACTGGAACAGAGCGAAAGACTGATCTGAATAACAACAAGAAAAAAAAAAGGTAGAACTACAAGAGTGAATTACGTTGCACTGCCAGAAGGACATCCTTTCTTATTGCTCGCTTTATCACATTCTTCTATCATTTTTCGTTTCTTTTTGTAGTTATTGTGGTGTTTGTTATTGTTGCTTTTTTTTTTCCTTTTCTTCCTTTTCTTTGTTGCGCCTTTTCAAAACGATTGTTGTTATTTAGTGGAGTACGACGACGGGGGTATGCTGAAGCATCGTCCTTTTGGCTGCTTTTTTCAGCGTCTGCGACTCTGTGCCGAAAAGCCTATCGCTGCGCGTCACGAGGCAGATGCCGCGTCTCTTCTTTTCAGTTCTAGTGTTTCCGCGCGCGAGAATACAGGCGAGCGCGCCTCCTGGCCCGACCCAAACGTCCCCTCTTCTTCTTTTTCTTCTTCGTCCACCTCTACCCTCGCTCCCTGTCGCCGTGGTGCTGTGCACGCATCTGTCTCTCCTTGCCCCTCCTTTTCTTCCCCCCCACCGCAACGCCACCGCCCCGCTGTGTGCCACGCAGTGTCTCTGTTGTCTCTACGCCCAAGAAGAGATTTCGTGACCTCCCCACCCACCCTCAAGCTCTCCCATTGCTGTGTCAGTAAGCGGCTGCACCACCACGCGACCGCCCCCCGTCTCTCCCGGCAACCCCCCACCCCCCCTCCACCCCCCACCCCCCGCCGACGCATGACCGCCGCCGACTGCCGCGGTGAGGCCGAGATGCTGGCCGTGTTGAAGGAGCTCGGCCTCAGCTTCCCCACCATCGAACACGAGGAGAAGCACACCTGCGAGGAGGCGAACAAGGAGCTGGAGCGCTTCGGCTGCCCGTGCACCGGCACCAAGAACATGTTCCTGAAGGACAAGAAGGGCGAGCTGGTGCTGCTCACCGCGCTGCACGACACACCGACCGACATGAAGCGCCTCCAGAAGGAGGCCGGCACGAAGGACCTGCGCTTCGCCCCGGCGGAGCTGCTACAGGAGACACTCGCCGTGGTGCAGGGCTCCGTGAGCCCCCTCGCGCTCATCAACAACACGGCGAAGAAGCCGATCATCGTGCTGCTGGATAAGCGGCTGCAGGACGTCACCTTCGTGCTGCACCCCTGCCGCAACGACAAGAGCAGCCTCGTCACCTTCCCGCAGCTGGTCGCGTACCTGGACAAGCTGGGGTTCCCATTCAAGGTGGTCGACTTCGGCGCCGCCGCGGCGCCGGCCGCCGCGGCCCCTGAGAAGGCGGCGTCCAAGGAAAAGAAGGAGAAGAAGGAGAAGCAGGCGGCGGCCGCAAAGGAGGACGTGAAGGGCGAGACGAAGCTAGGCATCCTCAACACGATGGAGGACAACTTCTCCAACTGGTACACAGAGACCATCACCAAGGCGGAGATGATCGAGTACTACGACGTGTCCGGCTGCTACATCATCCGTCCCTGGGGCTTCTTCGTCTGGAAGCAGATCCAGAAGTTTCTCGGCGGCCGGCTTGAGCTGATGGGCATCGAGGACTGCTACTTCCCCATGTTCGTCTCCAAGAGCTGCCTGGAGCGCGAGAAGGAGCACGTGGAGGGCTTCGCGCCGGAGGTCGCGTGGGTGACAAAGGCGGGCGAGACGGACCTCGAGATGCCCGTCGCGATCCGCCCGACGAGCGAGACGGTCATGTACCCCTACTACAGCAAGTGGATCCGCAGCCACCGCGATCTGCCGGTGCGGCTCAACATGTGGAACAACGTCATCCGCTGGGAGTTCTCGCACCCGACCCCGTTCATCCGCACGCGCGAGTTCCTGTGGCAGGAGGGCCACTGCGCGTGGGCAACGGAGGAGGGCTGCAGCCGCGAGGTGCTGCAGATCCTGGACAACTACGCCGCGGTGTACGAGGAGCTGCTCGCTGTCCCTGTCGTGAAGGGCAAGAAGACGGAGAAGGAGAAGTTCGCCGGCGCCTACTACACGACGACGGTCGAGACCTACGTGCCGGCGGTCGGCCGCGGGTGCCAGGGCGCCACGAGCCACAACCTCGGCCAGAACTTCGGTAAGATGTTCGACATCAACTTCCAGGACCCGGAGCACAACGAGCGCAGCCTGGTCCCGTGGCAGAACAGCTGGGGCCTCTCCACCCGCGTCATCGGCGTCATGATTATGGTTCACGGCGACAACCGGGGCCTTGTGATGCCGCCGCGCGTGTCGTCCGTGCAGGTCGTGATCATCCCCGTCGGCATCACGAAGGACACCACCGAGGCGGAGAAGCAGGCGCTCGTGGCGGCGTGCCAGCGCCTGGAGGAGGAGCTGCGCGTCGGCGGCGTGCGGGCGCGCTGCGACCTGCGCGACAACTACAGCCCCGGCTGGCGCTTCAACCACTGGGAGGTGAAGGGCGTGCCGGTGCGCGTGGAGCTGGGGCCGAAGGAGCTGCAGAGCCAGCAGCTCGCCCTCTCCGTCCGCTACAACGGCGAGAAGCGCGCCATGGCGTGGGACGGCGAGGTGGCCCACGCGATGCACGAGTTCTTGGAGAGCATCCACCACAGCATGCTCGAGGGCGCGCGCCAGCTGCGCCTCCAGCGCACGCGCCGCGTGACGGAGTGGGCCGACTTCGTGCCCGCGCTGAACACGAAGAACATCATCCTCGCGCCGTGGTGCGGGGCGATGGATTGCGAGGACAACATCAAGAAGGTCAGCGCCGACGAGTCCAAGGCCGCCCAGGAGGATGTGCGCGAGGACGAGCGCGCGCCGAGCATGGGCGCCAAGTCGCTCTGCATCCCGTTCGAGCAGCCCGAGTCGGTGGAGGGCCGCACGTGTATCTGCAAGGGCTGCACGGCACCCGCCAAGCACTGGGTGCTGTGGGGCCGCAGCTACTAGCCACGCACGCGGTTCATGAAGTCAAAAAAAAAAGAAAGAGAGAAGACCTCTTTTTTTTTTTTCGTTGTCATTCGCTCACTTTTTCCATATCTATCGTTCTGTCTCTTTTTCTTCTTCTATAGCCATTACATAATAACAGTAATCAGGACACTCCAGAAGGTTGAAAACGTGAAACAGTAATAAAACAAAATAATAATAAAATAAAAAAATAACAGCCAGCGAAGCTTTACAAAAAAACAAAAATAAAGCAAAACAACAAAAATAATTGTAGGCTCTGACTTTACCGTCACATCAGCCATCTACATAATATGCCAAATTGTTACCTCCCTCTTTTTTTTTTTACTCCGTCACGCGCGTTATACAAACTCTCATCTTCATAGTTTTTGTTTTCTACTTTAAACGGTCGTTCTCTCTCTCTCTCTCTCTTTCTCTGCTCTTCCATCAATAGCATCACTTTTATTGGTCGAACATACGAGAGACCATTTAAAAATAATAAGGAAGAAAACGAAACCCACTAGATACACACATATATATACATATAAGTAAGTTGATTAACCCCAGTAGCACACTTCTATTTTATCTTCCCGTTCTTCTTTTCTTCACGTGCACTGAGAGGAACCGACAAATAACGTCCTAACGCTTTCACTACCGTTTCTGTCCACCCCTCCTCACGGCTGGCGCTTTCTCTCTTTATTCGTCCCTAGTTGCCAGCGCCATGACCAGCACCGCGCTCGACGCCCACCGCGTGGCGGAGCAGTACCGGCACATGCGCAGCCTCGTGGAGCGCGTGCGGCCGTTGTACACTCAAGTGCAAAGCGGCGCCGTGCCGCTGGCGTCGCTGAACCACGAGCAGCAGTCGGAACTCGACCTCTTCCCGCTGTGGCTGGAGGACCTCGCCGAGCTCCGCAAGGGCCGCCTGCCGCCGGAGCGGCACAGCGCCGCGGCCGTGTCCGCCGCCACCGCGGCCGGCGCCGGCCAGCTTGTCGTCTCGGCGACCGGCGTCGCGGCGGTCGTGGTCGGCCAGGGCGGGTCGCGGCGCGCGCGCCGCCGCCGCGCGAAGGCGCGCGACGGCGACGCGGACGGGGAGGCGGACGGCGAGCCGCAGCCGTCGCCGCTGCCGTCGCCGTCGCCGGAGCGCATGACGCTCGCCCCCGTCCTCGCGACGCCGGAGCAGCCGGAGCGGGCCGCGTCCCTGGCGAAGCCGCCGCGCGGCCGCAGCCACCCCCCCGCGTCGCCGGAGCCGACCGCCTCCGCCGCGGCGGAGGATGTGGACGTGACGGCGATCGAGGGGGAGGAGCAGCTCGTGGCGCTGCTGCTGCCCCTGCCGGAGTCGCGGCGCGAGGAGGTGCTCGATGAGTACGCGAGCTACTCCGTCTCCACGCTCACCGACCTCGCCGAGGAGTGCGCCGAGGTGAAGCGCAAGCTGGACGCGGCGAACCAGGTCAAGAAGCAGATCGTCTCCGGGGGCGTGCGGACGCCCTCTAAGGCGCAGCTCAGCCAGATCGAGCGGCTGCCGGAGCTGCGGAAGCAGGTGAACCAGGTCGCGTCCGCCATCAAGCGCGAGGAGCACCGCGTCCGCAAGTCCGCCACGAAGAAGCTGACCGAGGTGCTGCAGCAGCGCGCGGCCTCCGAGGAGGCGGTCGCGCGGGAGGCGCAGGGGAAGGCGGATGCGGAGAAGGCGGCAGCGGCAGCAGCCGCTGCCGCCGCCACGGCCGCCGCCACGGCCGCCGCCGCCGCCGCCGCCGCCACCGCTGCCGCTGCCGCTGCTGCTGCTGCGGCCGCCGCGGCGGCTGCGGCGGCGTCTGCCACTGCCTCTGTGACCGCGGAGACGCCCGCCATCCCGTCGCCTGCCCCGGAGGAGGCGGCGGAGCCGGACCCCGAGTGGCCGCACCGCACACCGGGTGAGGAGCCCGACAACGTGTGGGAGCGCAACAGCGACGCGCCGGCGGAGCCGGCAGCGGATCCGGAGGCGGCCGCCGCGGAGGGGGCGCCCTCTGAGCCGGAGCCAGAGCCGGAGGAGGAACCGGAGGTGGCCGAGGAGGAGGCGCCAGAGCCGGAGGTGGAGGCGGTGCCGCCGATGCGCATCACGACGACGCCCGGCACGCCGTACCAGCGCCTCAAGTACGTGAAGGACGTGCTGACGCTGGACGCGTTCCGCACGCTCTGCGTGGGCAGGGTGCCCGCGGAGGACGCCCCAGAGGCGCTCGCCGCCGGCTCAGCTCGCGCAACGCCAGAGCCGGCGGCGGCGAGCGACGTACCCTCCCTCGTCGAGGAGGCCGCGCCGCTCGCCTACTGTCGCTACAACCTCTGCCTGGCGGCCCCGGCGCCGGCCGCGGCCGCCCCCCCTCGCAGCGCGTCGCCGTCCTTTCTGGAGGAGCGCCTGCAGCGCGAGTGGGCGCTGCTGGCGGAGGACCCGGTGCCGCAGCTGGACGTGCACTGGTGCGGCGGCGGCGCGCGGGGGACGCCGGCGCGCAGTGGCACCTTGACCTCAGCCCGTGTGACGGGCCGCTGGCAGGCCAGCTCGTGCACTTCGTCATGAGTGTGCCCGAGACGTACCCCTTCTGTGCACCGGCGGTGCACGCGGTCGCGTACATGCCGCACCCATCGCTCGTCGTTTCCGCGGGCGGGCAGGCCAACACGGTCTTCTTCTCCTACGGCGGCGCGGGCGAGTGGCGGCCCGACATGCAGCTGCGTGATCTGCTCGCGGAGCTCGTGCGGCTCTTCGTCGGCGACAGCTTCCGCGCGACGGCCGCCGCACTCGGCGACGCCGTGTTCGCGGAGAAGATCGCGGAGGCGCGGCTGCAGCTGGGCCGCCAGCGCGCGCGCTGCGGCTGCGCGCCGCGCGGCGGTGCGGCCGCCGCGCGGCTCTGCAACGGCCCCTTCATCGCCGCCACGGACGGCGCCGACGCCGCCGCGGCGGAGGGCGAGGCCCCGGCGGAGGCGGAGCCGTCCGCGGCCGCGCGCCCGGCGCCGCTGCTGGTGGAGGCCCGCGACGGCCGCCTCGCCGCCGGCCCGTGGCAGGGCGTCTGGGGCCACCTGCTGTACACCGCCGCCGCCGCGCACGCGGACGGTGAGGCTGGCGGCCTGCACCTCCGCGCGGAGCTGACGGCGCCGGCGGCGGTGGCGCTGGACCAGCTGCCTCCCGTCGTGCGGCTCGTGCGCGTCGCGCCGGCGCTCCTGCGCGGTGGCACCAAGGGCCGCCGCGGGGCCTTCGCGCGCCAGGTGCTGCAGGAAGTCGCGGCGGAGGCGCCGGCGCTGTGGGCGCTCGCCGCCGACGCGTGGCAGACGGACGGCGCGCGCCGCACCGCGGCGGTGCACCTCGTCCCCGGCGGTGCGGCCTCGCCCACCGACGTCGCCGTGCCGCTGCCGGCCGCGGAGGAGGGCGCCCACGCCGCCTTCGCGGTCGCGGTTGCGGTCCCCGCGGGCGCCACGCTGTCGCTCACCTTCGCGGCCCGCCCGGACGCGGCGCCGGCGGCCAAGCGCGACGACGCGGCCGCGTCGCACTTTGCGCGGCTGTGGCCGTCCGTGGACGAGTTCCAGCGCGTACCGGGCGCGAGCGGGCTGCTGGTGGAGGTGCCCTACGGCTTCCTGGACGAGGACGCGGCGGCGTCGACGAGCGTCAACCGTCTGACGGATAGCTTCGGCGCGACCGCCGCGGCGGACTTCTTCGTGCCGCGCCAGGTGCGGCTGCACCTGGCGCGCGGCGCGCTGCCGCTGGTGCTGACGCGCGGCACGTACGCGCACCTGCGCGAGCTGGTGCTGCGCCGCGGGCCGCACGCGGCCGCCGAGGAGGCGGGCACCGCGGTGGACCACTTCATCACCAGTGCGCCCGAGGACGTCGCGCGGCGCTACATCGCGATGCGGGAGGGACTCATGGAGAGCAATGTCGGCACCACCGACGCGCTCGCGCGGACGGCGTCGGGCTTCTTCTGGGGCCTGCGCTCCGCCTACGTGCCGTTCCCGCCGGACACCGCCGCGCTGCTGCGCGACGCCGGCGCGGGGCTGGCCGCGCTGCCCGCCCCCGCGCAGGCCGACCTCGCGCGGCTGCAGCGCACCTGCGTCCAGCTCTACCGCCACCCGTCCGCGAGCACCGCGTACGACCCGCCGCTGCGCGGGCCGTGCGCGCTGCACTTCCTGAGCCTCTGCGCGGTCGCCGTCGCGACGCGGCCGTGCCGGACGGAGGCGGAGACGGACTACCAGCGCGCGGTGCTGCGCGAGCTGATCGGCAGCACCGCGCTGCTCGCCGCCGCGGAGCTCTCGCTGCAATGCGCCTGCCGCGACGTCGTCATCGCGTGGCGGGACAGCAACACGCTCGCCACACTGCTCTTCCGCGAGCCCTTCTTTCCGTCCGGCGAGCGCCGCGGCGCCGCGGCCGACGCGCGGCCCGGCGAGGACGCCTACGCGCCGCTCGCGGCCGCGATGGAGGACACGGTGCCGGCCGCGCGTCGCTACGCCGCACGGCTGTACATGGGCGCGGTGTTTCTGTCGGCGGTGGTGGTGCGCGCGCTCAAGGACGAGGGCTGCCAGGCCGCCGCGGTGCTGCTCGAGGCAAAGGGCACGCCGGCTGTGCCACTCACCGACCAGGGCGTGACGAGCGACCGCGAGCGGCAGTGCATGAACGTGGTGTGGATGGCCCTGAAGGGCGCCTACGCGTCCGCCGTCTAGCCACGCGGACGGACTCCTCTCTTTCTTCTCCCCACCACCGGAGGCGGGCACGCTTCCGTCGTAGACAGTAAGCAGTCGCACGTACACCCGCGCGTGCGTATAAACACACAACAGTGCTTGCGAGGTGATTCTGTTCACGACTTCGTTGTGGCTGACTAATGCAGCAAAGACTACGTATGTCTATAGTGCCTATACTTTCACAAACAGGAACGGAAAAAAAAGAAGAAGCGGTAAATAGTAAAAACAGCTTCTTTGGTAGGTATCATTTTCTATAAAACTAAAACAGGCGATGCTCAAGAGTAAATAAATGAGCAATCATAGTGGATTAACAGAAGAGAAATGTGCAAACAAATACAAATGCACACAATAATAAACAAAAAAGAAAAGAAACAAAAAACTGTATATCAGGGATGTATAATAACAATTGTTCTTCTTTTTCAATTCGTTACGAATGCGGTAATCCTTTGTCAACACTTGAAACCTTCACATCTCTATTTAATTAAACACATACCAGTGCAGTTTCTCTTTTGTATGTGTACACCGGTGGCGCCTTTGCTGCCCAAGCGCCTCATAGTCTTGAAGTGAGCATCCATAACAACAATACACATGCGACCGTTTTTTCCTTTGTTTCTTCGTCTCTTACCGTTTGTCCACCCTCCCCTTTGCTCTTCTTGTTGTCTCTTGCGTCTGTTACCACCATCTTGCGTTTTTTTTCACTTCCTCTCTCTTTTTTTCTTTCCCCTCCCAACGTACACACACACACACACACACACACACACATATACAGGAGTCGCCTGCCGCGCGATGTCTGGCCGCCGCGCGCCCTCGCCGCTGCTCCAGCACATCCACTGCAGCCTGCCCACTCTCGCGCGGCTGTACGCGCCGCCGCACGCGCCGCCGCACGCGCCGGCCTTTCCGCCGGACCCGACGAGCGACGCCGCCGGCGAGGCGGTGCTGGACTTCTTCTGTCGTGAGCTCGGCATGGGCGCGGCGGCGCTGCGGCTGTGGCGGGGGCGGCTGCAGGCGGCGACCGCGCGGCGCTGGCTGGCCGGCGAGGCGCGGCCGGTGCGCGTGGCGGGCCGCGGCGTCTACGCGCCGCGCGCCCAGGACGCGGCGTTTGTGCGGGGCGCGATGGCGGACCTGCGGCTGCTGCCGTCGCCGCTCGTGACGCTGTGTCCGCCGCCCGGGACGCCCGCCGCCGAGCGCCCCGCGACGGCGGCGGCCAGCAGCCGCTTCTACGCGACGGCGCCGCTGCCGGCCGGCCTGTTGCTGCTGAGCCTGCCGACGGAGGCCGCGCTACTGGCGCAGCCCCCGCCGACGGACGACCCGGTGCTGGCCTACTTCATGCACATGGAGGAGCTGGTTGGGCAGCTGCTCGCCGCCGCGGAGGACCCCGCGGCGCCGCACCACCACTACGTGCGCTACCTCCAGCAGAGCATCGTGCCGTGCCGCAACCTCCCCTTCCTTCGCGAGACCGATCTGCAGGCCGTGCTGCCACGGCCGCCCGCGGACGGCGACGGCGTGATGGCGCCGGCGTGGGCGCTGTGGGACTTCTACCACCGGGAGATGCGCGCGGCGCCGCTCACGGCCTACGTGCAGCAGCGTGCGTCGGGCGCGGCCTACAAGTGGTGGTGCAGCGCCGTGCTCTCGCGCCGCGAGGGCGCGGCAACGCTGCTGCCGGTCGTGGATAAGCTCGACCACTGCCCCCTGCCGAACTGCCACTACACGATGAGCACGGCGGCCAGCTTCTGCGGGCTGGACGTGCTGGACAACCTCATGGCCGGCGTCCCCGGCCCGCTGCTGTACCAGCCCTACGTGCACGTCTTTGCCCTGCGCGATATAGCGGCCGGCGCGGAGCTCACGCTGTGCTACAGCTCCCCCGCGGAGGGCTGCTACCGGCCGGCCGCCGCCGCGCCGCCGCCGCGGCCCGCCGCGCTCGATCGCGACGCACCGCCCGCGCCG
>AUXH01000527.1:0-13634 GCA_000482145.1 Strigomonas culicis | reverse complement strand
GGGGGTGGTGGCCACGGGGCGAGGCGGTTGGGCGGCGGGGCGGGGCGCGCGCCCCGCTTGGTGGTCGTGGGCGGGGCCTCCCTCCGCCAAACGGCCAGGGGCGGGGGACGCCGGGGCGCTCGCTAACCACGGTTTCATATGGGCTCTTGGTGTGCGTTGCCGCCGCGGCGGGTCCTATGTGTGTTTTGTGGTGTTTATTGTTTTTTGTTGTTGCGAGTTAGGGTGGGTGATTGTGTGCATTGACCTTATTCTTTTGTGCTTATGTTTGGAATCGATGTATGTTTTTTTTTTTTAATTTTTACCACGATCGCAAAAGGTTGTTGACTGATCAAGAGAGAATAAGTGTATTTTCTTTTTGTTTAAGAAGTGAAAAAACGCGTAATGAAAAAAAAAGGAGGAAAAATATACACCCCCAACGCGTAAATATGGACATATATATATATATATGTGTGTATGCATATATTGGAGCCTAATGTTTGAAACCTGCAGAAGAAAAAAATGTTCATGATTCTTGTTCAACATGCTTGTGATTTTTTTGTTTTAAAAAGAATACTAATACTAGATGCATCACACGGTGTGTCTTTCCTTTTTTCTCTCTACTCGTTTTCTTTTAAATGGATGGATTCGTCTGCATTTTACTAGTTTTGTGAAATTGTTTTTTTTTTATAGTAGGAACACTGAAGTGTCATAATGTTTAAAAAAATCAGTCTTCTTGCAATGGAAGCTTTAAAAAACATACCTTTCTCTTTTTTGCGGCATTTGTAAATTAGAGTAATGATTAATAATAATCATTGTTGTTGATAAGAATGAGTACATAATATACTAGGCGATCCTTGTGTAAATTCATGTAGTTCTTTTCTCCATGAATAGTGTGTATCTGCAAATTTCATCTTTTCTTTATTATTTCTGTGCTCTTTCATTTGTGTTTTTTTGTTTAGTTGTATATAGCTGAAACGAAATCTCATTTATACATTTTTTTTTGAAATTTTTATAAACTTTTTTTTGTCAACCTTACGATGACAGAGAACATGCGGACTTTTTTATCGAACCAGACTAATGTCCTTAGCGCGGTAACAAGTAAGCCACAACAAATAAATGCGGCTGCTCCTTCTGCCAATCCTACGACCGTTCCAGAATACAGCTCTGAAATTGCAGACTATTTTTTAGATATGGAAAGAGTCTTATATGCCGAGCGCACCTACATGGAGTATCAACCCGAAGTTACGGACAAGATGCGAAAAATTCTAGTGGATTGGCTAGGTGATGTCATCGGTGAATTCAAGCATCATCCAGAAACATACTTTTTGGCGATTGATATTATTGATCGCTTTCTGTGCAAAAAGCATATTCCCAGGTCAAAATTGCAGCTAGTTGGGATTACGGCCGTTTTGATTGCAGCAAAGCACGAAGAAGTGTGGCCTCCGACTGTTAACGACTGCGTGGTGGTCACTGCTAATACATACACAAACAGTGATGTGATCGACATGGAGCGAGAAATTGCAACGACACTTCACTTTCAGTTTACAGTTCCAACGATTTATCCCTTGGCTTGCCGTTTTATGGACATTGCCTTTTTGCCGTCAGTTTCACGCGATGCAGTGTCTTTATTTTTGGAGAGTTCTGCTCATTGCTATCCCCTTCTTCATTATTTACCATCGCGCATCGCAGCCGCTGCCTTTGTTTTGGGCAACATACTTATTTTTGTTGCCAATAATCGTGTGGAGGGCGGCATTTCTCTTAAACAATTTTGGAACTATGATATGACCCTAACTTCAAGGGGCATCACGGTGGATGAGCTGCGGCCGATTATCGTGGAGCTACTCCAATTTACCCAAAAACTGTGTTCTAGCAGCTCCAAATTGCAAGCGGTCCGCCGAAAGTATTTATCACATAAATACCATAGTGTTGCAAGCATAGAATTCCCTTCTGTTTCTCAACTGTGCTGATATGGGTTCGATAAAAATAACAGATACTTGTTTTTTAAAATTTTATTGATTGTTTTGTTCTTTTTTTTTTTTACACATTAGATGCATTTTTTCCCCATCTGAACTTCTTGTACTCTAGTTTTTTTTCCCTCTTAGATGCAAAAAAAAAAATACGAGAAGTGAGAACATACACACACACACAAAAAAAAAAGAAGCACAAGCGAGCTAAACTTTACAAGTGGGAAAATATGCTTCAGAGGAAATAATAATAATAATAAAAAAGTACAATAGTAGTAATGATAATAGTGACATTTTTTTACTGTAGTCAATACTATGAAACAGTTATAATAATAGTTGAATGTCTAAGTATTGCTAGCATTTTCACTTGCACTCACATTTGCAATACATATATATATATATAAATGAAATTTTCAAGGAGAACGAAATAAGATAGATATTCAAATTACTATTATAAAGTTAGATTCACCCTTTTCCCCATATATACACACACATGTATATATATAAATATAGATATATATGTACCCTTTTTCGTTTTTTTTTTCAGTTCGCTTGTCATTATTATTTATTCATTTATTAATTATTTATCTTTTTCATTATAGAATTATTGACAAGGATTTCGTACCTATACTCCAAGCAACCGAGCCTCGTCAATTCACCACCACTTTTTTTTTCTCCGTTATACAATAGATGCACTTTGTTTTTATTCTTAGAACGAAATTGTAAAAGCGTTTTTTTTTTCTTTATTCATGAGCACTATTATCATATAATTCTGAGAATCACTAAGAAAAAAAAAATGTGCCTTTTTTTTGTTTCCATCGTATGAAACACTAATGACACCATAGGGACATATTTCATGGCTTGAGAGAGTTGTACACATCTACGTGCTTATACTATCAATGTGTTTTTCCTCCCAACATATTTTAATTAAAGGAAATTTCTTTTTCTTCTTTCGTTGCTTTTTTCTTTCTATTTCTTGCAATTTTTTTTTTCCCTTTCTAATATTAGCTGTTCACAAAAAAAAAAAAAGAAGAAGAAAGAAGCATGAAAAACAGTACTGCGCGCACGCAACCGGAAAAACGGTTTGAACACTTGCCGTCCGATGATAACCGTCCCTTAGCAATCGGTGCTAATTTTCAAGATGATCCACTGAATAGAAACACACTACGTAAAAGCCATGCTTTACAATTGGATCGGAAAACGGATTATGCACCACACACGGAGTACACTTATACTGCGTTTGACGGAGACAAAACGAGATCTTCGCGGAAACCTTTAGAGGATATCAATGATGTGGATGTGTGGAATGGATGGTTTTCTGAGGAAATCTCCGAGGAAGATAAAAAATACTTTGTCGCCCGGTTCGCCGGATTTTTCAAAGAGACGGTTCAAAACAGTACGATGGAAAAGGAACGTGTTCGGAAGGTGTGCATTAGGTTTCACGTTGAAGACAATAGCATATCCATTCAGGAGTCACAAGAAATCAACAGTGGAATTACTGACACGAGAATTCTAGATCGCCGCCAAGTCCCAAAAGACACGCGCAATCCGAGCAATATTTTCTTATTGAGCGATTTTCAAATTGGTGGAAGTGTCACTATTTACGGGATTATATACACTATTGTGGACATGGACGCCCGCAGTCGTAAGTATGCCCGCGAGGTGCTCGGCGAAGAAGCCCCTGCTGCCGTGCCATGGCCAGATGACGTGTATAGTGCTTCCGTCAAAAATACCTTTTCGAAAAGCGCCGTTCGCGGTGTGACTTCGGATGATATGGACCTGCGCCGCGCGGTGGAGCAGCAGCTGGCTGGTATTTACTCAAAGCACTCGAACGAGGACATCACCATTGCACGTCAGTTCTTCAAAAATCCGATCAAAGAACACTTGTCGTATCTTGCGCTGTGGGATGATCGCGCGAACATTTCAGGCGATCTGCATTTTTGTGTTATTCGGCTCTACTCGGAAAACACATCCATTGAAATTGTGGAGGATCGTCCAGAAAACTGCGGTTCGACGGGCGGACCGATCCTCCTTAGCCGTCAGCGCGTCCCTAAACCGGGCTCCGATCTCGCTGCGAGCAGATTCCAGGAGCACACCTACGGCAAGTTGATGAAGAACAACTATCTCTCCGCGGAAGATATTCACATTGGCGAGACGTACACCATTTACGGCAAGCCATTTTTTGTCTACGACTGCGATCAGTTTACCCGTGACTACGTGAAGGCGAATTGTGGATTCAGTTTGGAGCCCGCCATCGATATCAAGCCGTTTCTGTCCGAGCAGAAGAATCACAAGGTGATGTTCTATCCGCCGCCGCCAAACGGATTTGGCAGTGAAACAGAGAAGCGCGATAACTGGCTCACACTCGAGGGGAAGACAGCGCGGATTGACCTCGAAAAGGTGATCCATGAGACGGGCCGTGTGATGAAGTTCTCTGCCAAATTCGCGAAGCCTTTGTCAAAGGATGATGAGGGTCGACGCTTCCTTGTTGCTTTCTACCGTGAAACGGACGAAGTGGAGGTTACCGAAAAGGCGATTCGGAACTCGGGTTTTATGGGAGGCCGCTTCCTCACCAAGGGCAAGCACCGCATGGAATTGCCTAACGGCACCACACGACCCTACACACCATCGGACTTTCAGGTGGGAAAGGAAGTCGTTATTTTCAAGCGCCCGTTCTTGCTGCTGGAAATGGATGACATGACGCAGCATATCGTCAACGGAACCGATAACCCGACCAACGAAGACAAGATGCGCTACCTTCTGCTACTGCTCAAACAACAGATCAGCTTGAAGTTCAAGAAAGCCAATGAGGCGTACCGTAGCTTAGCCCCTCAGGGTACTTTGGGGTACCAGCAAGTGAAGGAATTTCTCCGTTCCTGCAGCTGCACTATATCCGATGAGGAGGCTGTGCTGCTTGTGCAGAACATTGCGCCTGGAAGCAACGGCATCATTAGCTACGACCAGTTTCTTGAAATTGTCAATGCGGGCATCGAAAACATGGACGAGGCCTCCTTGTCGGCACGCTCCGTCAAGAATGTGAACATGACAATAAATACCACCATGAAGGACACCGCGTCCGTCTCAGAGATCAAACACCGCCACCGCCAGTTGCGCAAGTCGCTACAACATAAGCTGATCCAGCGCAAGGGCACCGTGCAAGAGCAATTCCGCTTGCTGGCCGATCATAGTGCCAACTCCCGCCTCAACCGCGACACCTTCCGCAAGTCACTGAACGAGGTGATGCACTTCAATGTCAACAAGCCCGACGAGGATATGCTCGTCTCCATGCTGTTTGATGGACAGCAAGACGAAAACGGGGACATTACATTCAAGCAATTCCAAGAATTCATCGACTATTGCGATGATCTGTCGTAGCACATTCACGCAAATAAAAACATGTAAATACTATCTCTTGTTTTTTCTCCTTTTGTTCTAAATAAGCTATGTATGATATAGGTCGCACATCTTTTATCATGTATTTTACCAATTTAGACCTGTTCTTCTTGGACGCTCACCACATACGTATATCAGTATGTATGTTCATGCTTTCTCTTTATTACTCTATTCACTTTTCATTTGTAAAACCTAAGCATTCTCTCTTTCTCTCTCTGTGTGTGTGTTTCTGTTTCTCTCTTCAACTCTTTTTTGGACGATACCAGATATAACAACAAATTTGGTTGACCACGACATCCTTTAATCGATGAGATCTTTGTTTGCGCGCACCTCGCTGCTGCGCTTTGGTGCCGGCGAGACCACTGGTGGCGTGAAAAAAGTAGTGGTGAACAAAATTGATTATAGCAACTGGGTCCTTCAACCCCCCACACGCCTTCTTCTCGACCCCATCCATCACCCCCTCGTGGTAGAGTATTTCCTTCGGCTTCATGAGAAGGATCTTAGCGTTCAGAAGTGGCAGGAGACTGTTCCACAGAAGGGATTGACGAACAAAGTGGATGGTAGCCCTTTTGACATGGTGCGTTGGAACACCAACTACCGCGATGAGCTGGACGTGGCGGGGAAGCTCTCCTCCGTCTTGAAGGAGCTGGATGACACGCTGTCGCTGCAGACACAGATGGAGCAGAGGAAAAAGGACAGTACTCTCTCCGACACCGATGAGGAGCTTCTCGAGATGGCAAGGGAAGACGTGGACGTGATTCTCGAGAAGGTACGTCTCTTGGATGACGAGGTGCGTGTACTTATGGAAAGGCGGCTGCGCTCTGAGGATGTCGTGGGCTCCTCCAGTAAGACGTGGACGTGCACTGTTGCTGGCAAGGCCGGTGGCGAGGAGGCCGGACTCTTTGCAAGCGAGCTCGCAGAGATGTTCAAGGCCTATGCGAAGGAGTTCCGTGAGATGCGCGTGAGCAGCGGCGAAGATGCGGACCAGGAGGCCAGTGGCACAGGTGAAGGGACCGTGTCTGGCACCTTCAAGTTCCAGTTGACGGGGAACGATGTGTACCGTAACTTCCACCACGAAATTGGCGTTCACAAAGTGCAGCGAGTGCCCGTGACGGACGCAGCCGGTAAGATGCAGACCTCCACGGCAGTGTTCACCATGATGCCCGTGCTCGACCCAGTCGCGGTAAATGTGCACGAGAGCGACTGCAAAATTGACTTTGTTCGCGGCTCCGGACCCGGGGGCCAGGGCATGCAGAGCAGCTCCAACTGCGTCGTGCTGACGCACAAGCCAACGGGAATTAGTGTGAAGTGCCATCAGTCGAGATCCGCGCTCGGGAACAAGGAGCTCGCGCTGCAGATGGTCGCGCAGCAGATTCTCGCGCAGAAGGTGCGAGAGCAGCACTCCTCTCTGCACGCCGCGTGGTCGAGCCAGTGGAGCAGCGGTGAGCGGTCTGACAAGATGCGGACGTACAATTATCCCCAAAACCGAGTGACGGACCACCGGCTGGGGAAGGACTATTCCTTGTCCACTTTCATGGAGCGTGGGAGCGGACTCGTGGGTCTTCATGATGAGTTCAACGACATTAATGACCGCGAGCAACTCTGTTCGGTGCTGCTCAAACATATTAAGAATGAGTTTGGCAGCACTGTATAACACTTGTCACATTTGAGAAGAAGGTAAAGAGAAAAAAATCTGCTGAACATAGTAATAATCAAGAGAATGGAGCTGCGCTGCTACGCTTTACTCATTCTCACGTTCATTATTATTGTTATTGGCTGGATGCGTTTCTTTGCGTACACTTTTTTTTTTTTTAAAGTTCCCCCTTTCTTCTGACACGTCCTCACCTCCGCTCTCATTTGTTTTCTCTTCTCAGGAGAAATTATACATAGTAGCACTTTTTTTCCCCTCCCCGTATATTCATGGAGAGCGCGAACGCTGACATAGGAAAGACCACAGCACCCGAAGTGACAGCGCGAGGAAGTGAGTCTTCGGATGTTGCGCTGCCGTGGCTCCTTCGCAAGTGGCTCCAAGTAGTCGACTGCGTCTCCTACAATCTTTTTGGCGGCCCACGGTGCATCTGCTTGTCGCACATCATCAACTTTCAGAAGGGAGGCACGCTTCTCATGTGTCTTTTTCTCATGCACAAGAGCAAAAACACGTCCATAACGGCGGCGACCTATACCGCCTTGCATGGCAGCTACGGGTTGTGCTGGCTGCTGAAGGAACATGTTTTCCCAGACCCCAAGTGGCAAGTCAACATTACTGTGGGCAGCGCTGTGTGTGTCTTCTCCTGCGTACTGGGTCCCTACTGGTACATCGCGTACCGCGCCGTGGTGGGGCAGGCGCACCGGACGCCGCTGGAGCTCTGCGGGGCCATCATTGTCTACGCCCTTGGCCTGTCGCTGATGATGGGGTCAGACTGTCAGAAGTACTTTGTGCTGAAGAAGCAACGTGGCCTCATCACGGATGGATTTTTTGCGCGTGTGCGGCATCCGAACTATCTGGGCGAGATGATGCTGTACGGCGCCTTTGCATACGTGTCGAACGATACAGGCTCCTGGGCCATCCTAGGTCTGATCTGGTCGGGCGTGTTCCTGCCGTACATGCTGCGCAAGGAGGCACGCATGAGCCGCCACGCTGGTTGGGCTGCCTACCGAGCGAGGACAGGCATGCTGATCCCCTGCTTTACGGCAAAGCAGTAAGGCCTCCATGATGGTTATCACACACACGCACACACACACACACACACACACACACACACACAGATAGCGAACAAGAACTATTTTAATTAAAAAAGTGAGCCAAAAAACATGTGAAGAAGATAAAGCAATTAACACATGACAGAGTCGCACTTTCACTTTTACGCCTACCACTTGTTCTACCTGTTGTCGTTTTCTCTTCGCATCTTTTATTGTTATTTGTGATTTGTAGTGAAAAAGAAGAAGAAGCAAGAAACACTTTTAGAGATAACTCTAAACTAACCACACAGTTTCATCTCCACCGTTCATTGCAATGGCTTACTTTGCCAAGTACAGACTGGATGACTTTGACGACCAGGTCGACTTCATTAAGAAGCAACAGTTTGGCTGTCTGATTTCACAGCACGAGCAAGGGATGCTCTCCACCTCACTCCCTTTCTTTGTCGAGGAGGGTTCGGTGAGCGCGGATCAGAAGACACTGACGCTGGTTGCTCACATGTCCACCATCAACCCACAATACAAGACGCCGCTCGCGAGGGAGGAGGTCCTCCTCGTCTTTACTGGCCCGAACACCTACATCGCCCCCGTGTGGAGTCCCAGCAAGAAGGTGGACCATAAGGTCGTGCCCACGTGGAACTACGGCACGGTGCAGGCCTACGGCATCATCAGCTACGACACGGAGAAAGACCACAAGCGGCAGGCGGTGTCGGCGCTCACGAATGCAAACGAGAAGGACCGCGCGGAGCCGTGGAAAGTGTCGGATGCACCGGCGGCCTACACCAACATCTTGCTTGACGCGATCGTGGTGGTGCGTGTGCGTGTGACACGGATGCTTGGCATTCACAAGTACAGTCAGGACAAACCAGAGTCTGACCGCCAGGGGATCGTGGAAGGCCTGCAAGAGGAAGGAAGCCAGTGTCCTCGCGCCAAAGCGGTGGCGGAGGTGATGAGACCATCTTCTCAAATGGAGAAGCCGCCACAGCGGACAACTTCTCTCAACTTGGTGGTCATGCTCAGTGTGTGTGTGTGCTTGATTGCTTGGTTTTCCTTTCTTTCCCTTCCCAAGAGAGCTGCATGACCAACGTGAACTTACATTACTTAGTCTTATTATTATCAACGTGTACCGCTTGCACATTGTAGTTGCTTTCATTTACGCACTGTTTCCTTTTATCATTTTTTTTTTTGTAGTGTTGCTGCTTACTGTTAGTTTCCTTTTTCTTTATCATTCTCTTTATATTGGGATTTGAAACGCAACTGTTCATTTTTTACTTCTTTTCTTACCTCATCCTTCTTTCTGTTTTTTTTTTTATGAGCTCGCGAGTAAAATGGAATTGACGGAGGAGGGGAAGGGAATGATATCTGACGAAGAGAATTCTATATGATCGGCAGTGCAGTGTGTTGTTTATTTCGGCATGAGTGTTTTATCGCTTGGTCTTTCTCTTCCTACGATAAAGATAGATGTTTTCTTTGTTTTTTCGACAATCCATTCCACCCACCCCTGCGTCCTGCCACAACAGGGATTCTTGGGTTTCGAGTAGAGAAAGGACCTCTTTCTCGCACATCGCATGATGTACAAGAATTCGTATACTTTATTTTATCAATGATGTTAAAGGTAAATTCATAAAAGAAAAACCAGTTTGTTTTATATGTTATTTGGTATGTAATTCCCTCGCTGGAACGAATATGAAATGATAAACACACTCACTCGGAAAAGGAATGCACTTCCCCTCTCTCCTAAAATTCTTATTTTGTGAAAAACAACAACACTACCCCACCAAAGTGAAAAGAAAGAACATAAAGGCAAAATCCAATAAAGGCGATGAGTACCGCTTCTGGCTCCCTTCCTCGTAAGAATAAGGTCTACCCGCCCCCAGACCGCTCCAAGTGCTACGACGAGGTGCCGCGCGTGCAGGCACCGTATAGACACCCCTTCCTTCGTTGGCTTGGCCGTTTTGGCCATGAGATTGCCTTCAAGTCGCTAGATCCTTGGGAGAAGGTGGGCCTCTTAGCCACCATCGCGTTCGTGTTAGTGCTAGTACTCGTTGGATTCTCCAAGCTTGTCTTTCTTCTTTTTGGTCTTGTTTAGAGAATATATCATTTAGAAGAAGCACATCACACTTCTCTCTTTGCAATGATCTTCTTCTTTTACATGATCCGTATTAAAGTAGACACGTTAAAGAAAGAAAGTTCTGAAAAACAGAAATGAGTGCAAAGAAACAAATAAAACAACAAAAACAACAACAGTAACGAAAACAAACGACACAAGTATGCCACGCTAAGCAGAAAGATGCTGTTTCATATGCACTTGCTCCTCGCACACATAGCCAAAGCTCTACGATGATAACGTCGCGTTCGTAAAGTGCCTTCATTCTGTTGCTCCCATTTCTTTTTTTTTGTATTTTCCCTCCATAATTCTCCATGATGCCGTTCAACGCCTTTTTTTTTCTCTCTCTCTCAGGTTGAAGTCTGCACTTTTACTACTATTTAGTTTTTTCTCCCTCTTTCCCTTTCTTTGCTGTTCTTTACATATGCGGCGTAACGTGTTTCGCTATGCGATATCAGCCGCATCCAAGGCGAGCGGGCTTACTCCCTTGGAGGCCTTTACGCAGATCCAGCTAGGTATTGTGCCGCCGTTGAGTGTGCAGCGGTCCTTTCTGATGGACTACTGCGCGAGCCAGCTCACGGCACGGGGCATCACGGAGGCCCAACTTTTTGCGATGGATGGCAAATACTGCAACCAGCTTGTCCGTCAGGTGGTATATGAGCGCTACCTTGCGGTGCCGTTCCGCGTGTACGCGTTCGACATGGAGTTCACCGGCCCGCCGGTGTTCACGGCCGACGGCCCGACGGAGGACATAACGGAGTTTGGCCTCTACTCTCCCGCGCGCGATGAGCTCTTCTCCTGCCTGGTGCGGCCCGTCTGCGGGCGCAAACTGGGCCCCGGTGTAGCGGAGCTGACCCACATAACGGACGAGTTGCTGGAAGAGGAGGGCCTGCCCTTCGAGGAGGCCTGGCAGCTCTTCCTCGACTTTGTGCAGAAGCCGGAGCCCGGCGAGATGCCTGGCGCGGGGGACCGCATCCTACTTCTCTCGCACGGGGGCAAACTGGCCGATCAGTCGCTGATCAAGTGGACGCTGGAGAAGCACCACCTGACACTGCCTTCGTCTTTCGTCTTTGGCGATACGATCAATATCATCCGCGAGGCGCATCGCAAGCGGCCGGTGACGGTGGACAAGCACCCGCCCTCGTGGAAGCTTGGCGACCTCGTGCAGTGGCTCAAGATCCCAACCCTGTCTGCTCACCGCGCGGGGAACGATGCCAGGATGACGTGGGACGCCATCTACCACACGCTGCTGCGCTACGGCGACGACGCCCTCACGCCGCGCGAGCAGCTCGTCTCGCGCTTCTTCGACGACGAGGCGAAGCGGCGGATGCGAGAGGAGTGCCGCTCCGGCCAGCGCGCCAGCGTACTGGCGGAGGAGGAGGGTTTCATGATGGAGAGCAGTGGCCTCGGTGGCGGTGAGAGCGGTGCGCTCGACGTTGACTTCGACGAGATATTTAAGGTTGGCTCTGCAGCGCACGCAGCGACAGAAGATCGCCGAGAGGGACGCGCTGGCACCGGAGTTGGAACCCATGGCATGACAGACGCAGATGCGACGGGATCCATACCGGAATTCACACTGGACGAGAGCGAGGATGATGCGGCGGAGGATAACGGAAAGAAGGAGAAGGGGAGAGCGAAGGGGACAGGCACGGCTCACCCCACGACGGAGCCCAACGCGATGCCACGTGTACGCACGCGCCAGGCGGCGCCAGCAAGGCGCAGCCGTGCGAAAAAAAAGACAGGTAATAAAAATAAGGCAGTCGCACCAGAGCCCATGACCACCTTTGTCATATAGGTTTGGCTTGCTGAGCTGAGGCACATTGTGTCTCTTTTGTTTGTTTGTTGAAGAGTTTTCTCTCACTTTTTTGTCATCTTCTTTCTTGTATGAATTGTTGTTATCATTGGAGAGCGATCGGACGTATAAGGCAAGTTGTTCTTTTTCTGCTCTGTTCATTCACATTTCAATTTTTATTTCGTGTTCCCATTTCATTTTCTTTCTCGTCTGTTTATTCACGTGTTCTTATATGCAGTGCCGGAATCATGTGTAGTTTCTGGCCTATACCGGCTGTGTGGACCTCCTCTCAACCCTTCTGCTCTCTCTTTTTCTCTTTCTCCATCCAGTTTTTTTTGCTTGCTGTTTGCACCTTTTATTCGGCAATGTCCCCGCTCCCACGGGAAAGAGACAATGCAGAAAAGAACAGTGAAGAGGCACCTCCGCCGCTTACCCCTCCAGATCTCGCGTGGGACTATACGGCAGAGCCGCCGCCGCGGCGATTCCCCACGTCGCACGTCGACGCGGCTGACTCCTTGCCAGGCAATGTATGGGAACATGATGCCTCCATTGATGCACCCCTTCTTCCCATACAGGAGTCAGATGATGATAACTCGGCTCGGTCGAGTCTGTCATCATGCTCCGATGGCTGGTGGCCCATACCCCTGAACCCTGTTCTTTAAGCAGCTCATTTGGCGGGGTACCGTCAACAGATGTGCCGTATCCCGTGTAGATGATGGACACTAATCAGCTATTCTTTCTTTGGGTAACGTTGTACCTACTGCACGCAGATGTCCCTTCCCAGTACAGACCAATGCAATTGTCGGCTGTCCTTGGTAGGATTCAACTGTTTCGCAGAAGAATACTCCTGTTTCTCACCGTAAGAAAAAACGCAATGAAAAGAATCTAAAGAAGGAAAGTGAGAGGTTTTCTCTCTATAGTTTTTTTTCATTATTTGCAGTATTAGTAAGGCTTTTTTTTTTCTCTTGCCACCTGGAGTAAGTAACAAAAAAAGGAACTCGTTCTTTTTTCTACATCTATATGTATACATGAGAAGAATTCTTTTTTTTGATTTGAATAAATTGTTCAAATTCTTTTCTTACACCTTATACACTCTTTTTTACAATCTCTCTCTTTTTTTTTTGCTGTTGTACTTTTGTTGTACAAATGCTATGATTTTCAGCTCTTTCCAGGTTCATTTACCTCCTTTTTCCTTCATGCTTTTTTTCCTTCTAACAAATAGTCATATCAAACACTGACTTATTTCAGTAGTCTTGCTGCTATCCAGAACAGCACTAGTAACATCAGAGGCAATACGAACAATGATCTTTCTTTGTTTCATTTTTTTTAGACGCATATGAAAGGCTTCCCCTTCTCTCCCTCTTCCGTCTCTTGCTTCCTTTTTTTTTTTTGTAGCTCGCGGAGAAAATGGAATTACGGAGTAGGCAAGGAGTGTAATGGAGAAGAGAACGATTCATTCTCGAACGTGTAGGGTATTTCATGATGGATTTGGTTTCATTCGCTTGGTCCTCCTCTTCTGTACTTTAAAGAGTATTCTTTCTTTTCTTTCGAAAATCCGTCCCGCCCACCCCTGCACCCTGCCACGACAGGGATCCTTGGATTTTGAGGAGATAGAGGACCTCTTTCTCGCACATCGCATGAGGTACTGTATAGCAAAATATTTATGGTAAACTTAATACGGAAAAATAGGAAAATAACAATT
>AUXH01000526.1:0-13636 GCA_000482145.1 Strigomonas culicis | reverse complement strand
GTGCCGGGGCTGCGGGGCCAGCCCTCCGCCGCGCGCGGCGGCGGTGTCTGCGCGTCGGTGGCACCGTCTGCCGGCGGCGCGCCGCGCCGCGTCGCGATGACGTGGAGGCCGTCGCCGCTCGCGGGCGCTGCCGCCGCCGCCGCCGCGGCCGCGGCGTCGCGCAGCAGCGCCGGCAACGACCGCTTCGCCCAGCGATCGATGCTCTGGTCGATCAGCAGCTGCACCTCGAGGGAGGACGGGTAGTTCTTGAGGAGGAGGAAAAACTCTTTCTTCGTGACGTGGGGGTCCTCGGCCGCAGCAGCGGCGCCGCCGTCCGTCACTGGATTCATCTAGGGTGGTGAAGAAGGCTCTCCTGTGAGCTTCTTACTTGGTTTATAGGTATTGTTTTATTTTCTATATATATATATATATATATACTTGTGTGTGTGTGTGTGTTGCAGCTAGCATGTAGAAGGGGAGAGAAGGGAGAAAGGGGATGAAGAACACTCAGTAGCGCGACAGAATGAAAGAAAACACCAAAAAATGTCATAAAAGCTTTCTCTTCTTTTTTTCTTTTTGTTTTTGTTTTTGTTTTGTAGGAAAGGATCGGGTATAACACAAAAACGAAACGGCTGCGTTTATGTGAAAAGATCTGCAAACAAAAGAATAAAAGAAATAATAACAGTAATAATAATAATAACACGATGAGGGACACCAGAACAATGCATATTCAAAAAAAAAACAAGCAACTAAAAAAAAAGAGGGGGAAAAAAAAGAGAGGAAGCAGCAGTAAACGATGTGAACCTCTCTCTTCCTCTCGCGAAGCTTCTTTCTTTTTTCTTTGCTGTTGTTGTTGTTGTTTTCTTTGCGGTGGCGCTCCACGCTCCTCCCACCATCCCGCCTACAACTGAATGGCCGCCAGTGTTGTCTGGAAGTTCGCAAAGAGAGCCTGCGTGGCCATCACGTACTCCTTCATGGCGGCCAGGTACGTCTCGTCCATGTCCTGTAGCGTGGCCGCGGCCGTCTTCTTGAAGACGCGGTCCGCGTCCTCCAGCTCCTGCAGCGCGCGCTGGCACTCCGCCACCTCCGTGGGGTACGTCGCGCTCTGCTCGATCGACTTGCCCTTGCGCTGGTAGGCCTCTTCCTTCGTGCGCACCGTGTAACGCGCCACGTCGTAGGACCGCGCCTTGCGCGCGCGCGCCTCCTCCAGTCGGCGGGACTCCTCCACCGCTGCCTGTAGGCGGCGCACGCCGGGCGCGTCGCGGTCGAGCGCGGCGGCGTACTGCGCCGCGGCGGTGGCGCGGCAGTCGGTGGCGGTGTGGCTGATCGCCCGCGCGAGCGCCTCGAGCGCGGGGGACTGGTTCAGCAGCGCCATCGCCATGAAGGCCTTCGCGGCGCACTCCATCGCTGACACGAGGTCCGCCGCGGTCCGCTTCATCGCGCTGATCGCGCTCATGTGATCGCGCAACGCCGTCTGCGCGGCCGCCAGCTGCGCCCCCAGCTGGTCCGCCGCCGCGTCCTTCGTCTTCTCAACGTCGCCGAAGGTGGCACGCACGTTGTGCATGAACTTTTTCATCTCGAGGGGATGAATACAATAGGGAAGGTGAAGCAAAGAAAAAGAGACAAGGAATCAAACAAAGGAATCTGTAACCATAAAAAAGAGAGAGAAAGAGAGAGTGAAACGCAGATGCACAGACGATCAATCGAATGTCATTGCAGCGTTCAGCTACAGGACAGTCACACATCATTTCTTTCTCATTCTTTTTTTTTTCATGTTGGTAACAATAGCAAATGAAATTGCATCGTAAGGAAAGACAAAAGGAAAACAGAATTATTTTATTAAACAATACAATCACAACGTCAACTACCATAACAACAAAAGAGAAAAAAAGTAAAGAGAATGTCTCAGCATACGACGAAACCAACACGAAGTGTACAGACACCACGCAACAATAACACTCATATGCATATATATATATATATAGTAATGATAGCAATGTCCACCATGTATAGGTGTATGTTCGTTTAGAAAAGAAAAATACGTCTATTATACCAATACAAACACGTTAGAACCATAAGACAGTGACTCGTGCGGGCCACGCCGAAACCATGACAGCGTGACAGCGCAACGGCCACCACCTCAACTTCCATGAACCACGCACAAAAGAAAAGAAAACGGAGAGAGAGAAAGGGAGAAGAATTAATGCTTTTATTGTCGGTATTCTCGTTGGTTTTTTTTTTTTAGTAGAGAGAGAGACAGAGATATAGATAGATAGATCCTCCTTTCCGTTAGTTTTTGTTTCTGTGTCCTTTTTCAGGCCCGCTCGTCACGCGTGGTGGGCAGCGTGCTGGCAGGCAGCATGGGCGGCTCGCCGACCGCGCCCCCCAGCGACGGATCCACGGCCGGCATCTTCTTCGGCGTGCACTCGGCGGAGCTCAGTGGCCGCGGCGCCGCCATGCGGGTCGTGTCCTGCACGTGGATGAGGCTCGTGCGGTGCCCGGCGGGGATCGGCGAGGAGGTGCTGTAGCTCAGGCTCGCGCCGCAGTTCGCCAGCGACACGGTCGTGTTGTTGTTGTTGTGGAGGCTGCCACCCCCGCCGCCGCCGGCCGCCGCCACCCCCTCCTCCGGCAGCGGTGTGCTGCTGCACGTGTTGGCGGCGGTGGCGCTGCGGCTGCGGCTCGCGCCGACGCCGAGCGACATGTGCAGCGCCGCCACCCCGCGGCCGCCGCCAATGGCGCTCTCGCCGCGAAAGCGCGGCGTCGCGACGCGGCTGCTGCTTGCCGACACAGCGGCGCTGCTGCCGCCGGCGGCGCGGCCGAGGTTGAAGAGCCGCTCACTCGCCACGTCCTCGAGGGTGGCCTGCAGCACCGCGGCCTCCGTCGCGGCCACCACCGTGTCGTGCAGCCGGCGCTCGAGCAGTGCGTTGTCCGCGAGCTGCGCCTGGCGCTGCTGGGCCTCGCGCCGCACGCGCGCCTCCAGCGCCTCGCGCTCACTCGTGTAGCGCGCCGCACGCGTTGCCGCCTCGGCGCGCAGCTGCTCCATCGTGTCGATCTCCTGCTGCAGGTAGCGCAGCATGTCGGTCGAGTCGTACGGGTCGACGTGCACCTCCGCGGCGGCGACCGGGCTGCCGGCCGCCGGCGGCACCGCCTCCACCAGCCGGGCCAGCTCCTCGACGGAGGCCGTCTGGGCGGCCAGCACGCACTCGAGCTGCGCGCGCTGCTGCGCAAAGCGCGCCAGCTCCTCCTGCAGCCGTCGCGTGCCCTCCGCCTCCTCGCGGTGGATGTTCTGGCCGAGCGTCTCGATGCTGGTCTTCATCGCGGACAGGCGCACCTCCTGCTCCGTCTTGGCGCGCTCCGCGTGCTGCAGCCGCTCCATCAGCCGCGCGCCCTTTCGCTTCAACCGCGCGAGGCGCTGCTGGAGGCCGTGCACAATGTTCTCCTGTGTGCGGCTGGTCGCGGTGGCCGCCGCCTTGACGCTCTGCTGCAGCGACGCCTCCGTCTCCTGAGCGCGGAGCAGCGCGCTCTGCTGCAGCCGCACGTCCGCCCGCAGCTGTAGCACCGCTGCCTCCAGCGCGTGGCAGTCGAGCGCCGCGGCCTCCGCCTCGTACAGCGCGAGCGGCGCCGGCGGCGGCGTCGGCGGCGGCGTCGCCGCGGTGAGCGCACTCGCGTGCGGCGTGCACACGGACGTGCTGCGGCCGCTGTGGCTGAGGTAGCTGCCCTCCGTCACCTCCATGTCGTCCGGGAAGGGCATCGCGGCCGCCGCGCGCGAGAGCGCCGACGGCGGCACGCGGTGGTGGCTCGAGCTCGCGCGGCTCTCCTTGCGGGCGCTGCCGCTGCGGCTGCTTGTTTCCTCCGCGCTGCCGCTCGCGGGCGGCGTGTGGTTGCGGCTGCGGACGGCTGGTGCGACGGACAGCAGCCGTGAGGTGTTGCGGGACGTCGACGTGGCCGTGGCGATCGCGCCGTGGCCCACCGCCGCGGCGGGCGCCTCTGCGACGGAGGCGGTGCTGGACGCGGCAAAGCTGACGTCGGGGGTGGCCGCGGACATCGACTACGTGAAAGTGACGAAAACTAGAACCACAACAAGAAAAGGTATCGAATGCGTCTGTGCGCACTGGCGCCTCTCACTCGAATATGAATAACAAAGAGATAGTAACAATAATAATAAACAGACGATCTCGCTTTGTGGGTTGGATTGATATGACCGCACAAAACGGATGCGTGAACAAGAAGCGCTAGCAAACAGAAAACAAAAAGAGAAAAAAACGAAAAAACAAACAAGAAAAAAACTGATAGCTGTGAAGTATAAAAGATGGGTGTCAGAACACCGGAAAGAGAAAGCGAGACGGAAGAAGAACTGTATACATATACATGTGTGTGAAGGGGTCTTGCATATTTTGTTTTCTCATTTTCAGCCCTGTCGTTCACAATTATACACTCCTACATATGCATATTAATATAGATATAAATATATCAATACAGAAGGCACTCAGTCCACAATTAATAAAACAGTCAGAAATAAAAAAGATTATTAAAGAAATTACACGATGGTTAAAAGAAATAGAAAAAAAAATGGTGTGTGCGCGAATGTATAGTAAAGAAACAAAGAAAAGAATCCCAAGGAAAAAAGAGAAAAAAAAAAGAAAAAGCTGTACATGTTTTCTATTTCATACTTTTCACTTATATATTCATTTATTATGTGGGTGTATATGCCTTGCTTTCTGCTGAGACTTTACTTCAGCCTTGTTGATTTGTCAAAGTACACAGACACTCATTGAACCTCATCAGTGTTTATTTTTTTGTGTTTCTTCTCATAGAAGAGAAAAACAGAAAAAAGAGCAATAATAAAAAAAAACGACAATGACGAGAGAGAGAGAGAGAGAGAGAGATAGAAAGAGCGATGAAAAGCAAATGTAAAATAAAAGGTATATATAAAACGCAAAAAAAAAAAACATATTCTTACTCCCTCTCTCTCCCCTCTTTTTAATCGTAAAATGTGCTTATCAATTCATATTTACTTTTGATGGTGCTATTGATTATCATTTTCTCTTTTGACTGAATGAGATATCTGTTATCCCACAATTCGCTTCTATTATAAAAAAAAATGACAAATAATATGTGTTTATAAGAAGTAGGTAGTCCGTCCAGTTATGGAAGGACACATACATATATATATATATATATATATGTATGTATGTATGTATATATACGCAAAGATGGGTCTACAGCACACAAAAAAAAAGGAAAAGGGAAAAAGAGTTATTATTATATAATAAAAAAAAAGAATGGAATGATAGAACTATATCATCATACAGGATCCCTTCTTTTTTTTTTAGCTTTCCTCTGTTGTCCTGTGTTCTTTTTTTTTCTTTTTGTTGTTGTTATTTTACATACAACGGCAAATCAAGAGAAAAAAACAGAACATAGTACATGAGGTTCATCTGCTGCCCTCCTACGCGCCGTACGGCGGCGGCAGTGCCGCCTGCGCGGTGACAGCGGGGCTGCCCACGCGTGCGCCGTACTGCGGCGGCGCGCCGCTCTCCAGCGGCGGCGGCAGCGCGACCGTCGGCGAGCCGACGAAGTGCGACGCGGCCCCGGCCGCGGCGGCGGGGGGCAGTGTGTAGCGCGGCAGCGGCGAGCGCGGCGGGCTGCGGCGCGCGCCACCGGCGCCGGCCGGCGTGTACGGCGGCGTCGGCGCCGGGCGGTTCGTCGGCCGCAGCAAAAAGACGCCGTGCGCGTTGCGCAGCAGAATGGTGTCCGGCGGCGCGGCCGGCAGCGGCGGCACGTAGTGCGCGCCGAGCGGCGACGTGCCGCCGCCGCCGGGCGCGGCCGTCGGCCGCGTCAGCGGCGTGCTGCCGACCGTCGTCGCCTCCACGAAGGACGGCGGTGGCTTCAGGAAGGGCGTGTGGGCCGCGCTCACCGGGCTCGAGGCCGGCGCGCCAAAGTACGCCGCCGACGACGTCGCGCTCGCGTAGGGCGGCGGCGCCGGCTGGCCGCGCAGCACCGTCGACGCGGGGCGGCTCGCACCGGGCGTGCTGCCGACCGCCGCGCCGCTCTCGACAAAGAAGAGCCCGGGCGAGCCCGGCGGCGCGCGGTACGCCGGCGGCTCCTCCGGCAGCGCGGCCGCCACGACGCGGAAGCCGCCGTCGAGGTCGCTGGGGGGGATGTAGGGGCTCGCGTGCAGCGAGAGTGTCTCACCGCGCGGCACGGCGTCGCCGTCCGCGTCGTCGCTGTCCATCGTCTTCTTCACCTCCAGCAGCAGCTCCTGGAGGTAGCTGTCGTCGGCCTCGTCGTCCGCGTCGCTGCCGCGCGACCCGCCGTCGGCGCCGGCGCGGGCGGCGCGGGCGAGCTGCGGCAGCCCGGGCGGCGCCGACAGCGGGTCCAGGTGCAGCGATGCGGTGAGGCCGCCCGTGGTGAAGAGGCCGTTCACACTGTCCGTCGTCGTATTGCTAATCTCCATCTTCGCTTTCGTGTTTATAGCTTCCTTTTTATTGTTGATGTTGTTGTTTTCTTTTTTATTATTATATTGTGTTATTTTTCTTTGATTAGTTATTGATTTATTTACGTATTTATTTGCTTACTTTTTTTAGTGTTGCTATTTGAATGAAAAGGCGTGTTTTTGCTTTTAGTAGTAAAAGCCAATTAGTTGGTTACAGAATATGAATTATATACAACTATTGAGTACGACTTATCGTTCAATAGCTTGACAAGGGTTAGTCTATAAATGATCTCAGTATCCTTTTCTTTTCTTGTTTGTTTCGGAAAAAACGCTTCGAGTTAAGAGCAAAAAAAAAAAAAGTAAATGAACAGAACGCTTCTATTTTTTTTCTACTAGAAAACATAAAAACGAAAAAAAGAAAAGAGAGAGAAAGAGAGAGTGGAGATGATAAAAGAGTATATACACACAACAGTATAAGGAGCAATCTTACATGCACCTTCCAGCAAGAGGGAAAGAGAAGAGGGGGGGAACGGGGAGATAACCCCTCACCAGACGATAGAACTCAAAGAGTACACGGACCGTGAAGCAAAACAACGATCCACCGAACCGCACCAAAACGCGACGCCAGTCACAGCAACATCAAAGAAAAGAAAAAAGAAAAACCATACGCATGCACTGCGATGCGGGAAAGGGGGGCGCGCCGTGCTCACTTCGCGGCGTGGCGGCGCTGCGCGGCCCGCCGACGGTGCCGCCGCGGCGCCTCCGCCTCCTGTGCCTGCCGGCCGCGCACGCGCCACGCGCCGCCGCCGCCGACGCGCCGCGGCCCCTCGTCCGCGCAGCGCGCGGACGGCCGCTGCCACTCACCGACGGCCGCGGCCTCCGCCGCCGCGGCGTCGCCGACGAGCCGGCGCACGGCGGCGCTGAGCGGCTTGCCGCTGCGCTCCTCCATGTAGCGCACGACCGGCTGCAGCATCGGGTCGCGCGGCGACAGCAGGGTGTGCACGGTGCCGGGCCGGCCGCCGTGGCCCACCATGTTCACCCGCTGCACGTAGGCCTCGCGCGACCGCGGCAGCTCCATGTTCACCACGTGCTGCAGCTGCGGCAGCACAACGCCCTCCGGCAGCACGTCCGTCGTCACCAGCACACGCACCGCGCCGTCGCGGAAGGCGGCGAGCAGTCGCTCCTGCTGGCCGCTGCGCAGCCCGCCGTGGAGATAGCGCACGAGGCCGCGTGGCGCCTGCAGCGCCTTTGCCAGCCACCGCGCGGCGGCCTCCGCGCTGCGCGGGGCGCAGCAGAAGAGCAGCGCCTGGTCGCGTTTGCTGATCATGCGCTGCTCGTACAGCTTCAGCACCCCGTCTGGCCCCCCGTCCGCCGCGTCGAGCGGGTACACGAAGTGCTCCATGTTGTGGTTCGTCTGCAGCTGCGACCGCACCTCGAGTGTGGGGTGCATCCGTCCCAGAAAGGTGCCGGCGAGCTCGCGCGCGCGGTGGCTCGCAGCCGCGCACCACAGCGCCATCCGCACCGGCGGCGCCGGCGTGCGGTCCGCGGTCACGGCCGCGAGCACCTCCCGCAGCGCGGCGTCGTCGCCGCGCTCGAGCATCGCGTCGACGTCCGTCGCGGCGCAGAAGCGCAGCCCGCGGAGGTCGAGCCCGCCGGCCGCGCGCAGCTCCAACAGGTACGCCGGCGTCGTCACGAGCACATCGCAGGCGCCGCTCGGCTGGCCGTCCGTCGCCGCCGCGCCGCACGCGGCCAGGACCCGAACCGCCGGCGCGGCGAGGCAGCGGTAGGTCGCCGCCGCGCGCACGACGCGCTCGGGGCACGCGCACAGCTGCAGCACGACCGGCGCGAGGCCGCTCACCGGCGCGCGCGCGGCCTCGTCGTCCAGCACGCGGTACAGCAGCGGCAGCGCGGCGGCGGCGCTCGCGACGGTGCGGCCGCTGCTCACCGGGGCGACGCCGTAGAGGTCGCCGCCGCTGTCGCTCGCCTCCATCAGCAGCGGGAGCGCCGCCACCTGCACCAGCGTCGGCGTGCTGAAGCCGCACGCGTGGAGGGGCTGCAACAGTCGCTCCGGCAGCAGGTGCGCCAGCTCGCGGAAGTGCTGTACGTGCCGCACGGCGACCGCGCGGCCGTTCGCGTCCCGCACGCGCGCGGTCGTCTCCGTTTCCTGCCGCACGGTGAAGCTCTCCGCCTCCGTCTCCTCCACCACCTCCCGCTGCAGCGGTGCGGCGGCGCCGTCCGCGCGGTCCTCGCCCTCGCGCTGCTGCAGCCGCGGCCGCGTGTGCCGCGCGCCGCCGGGGCCGAACTTGTGGATGAAGCGCAGCGGCGGTGGTAGCCCATCCGGCCGCGGGAACACGACGGGGAGCGGGTGGTTGGGCACCATCGCGATGCCGTCCGCCGCCTTGCGCCCCTCGAGCATCGCGGCCGCGACCGCCGCCGCGCCGGCCGCGCTCTGCTTGTCGCGGCCCTCGCGCATCACCGCGTCGAGCTCCTCCTCCTCGGCGCGCACCGCCTCGCCGGGCAGCACCGCAGCGGGGGTCGCGGCCGCCGGCGCGGCCTCCGCCTGTAGGTGCTTCAGGTCCGCGAAGAGCGTCGCCGGGTTGTAGCTGTGCACGCTGCCGGTGCGGAAGATGCGGTGAGCGTCTGCGTCCTTAAAGACGGCCGCCTCGCCGTACAGCCGCTGCGACATGCCGGCTGCGTCGAGCGGATACGTGTACGCCGCCGTGCCCAGCCCGCCGCCCTCCGGCACGTGCGGGGCGGCGGTGCCCGCAGCCGCTGCCGCCGCGGCGGCGGACTCCGCTGCCATGTCGGGGCTCACGAACGCCTCCACGAAGGCGCGCCGCGCGGCCCACAGCGGGGCCGCCGGCAGGAGCTGCCAGTGCCGTCGCATGCCTGCTGCGCGAACGACAGTGCCCAAGCGCCTGCGGGTATGTGCCTATGGGGGATGATGTTTTTTTTTTTCTGTTGTTCGTCCGCCACTCGATACTACACGTGTTCTACTGACCTCTTGGGTGACAGAGAGAAGGAGGAGAGAAGAGGGGAAGAGAGGGACTCAAAAAGAGAAAGCGCATAGACATTTATATGTATATATGATATAGTTTTTTTTTAATTATTCATCTTCTGTTCTTCTTCTTTTTTTTTTGGAGTCTCCGATAGTTAATACAACGAACAATAACAAGAGAGCACAAGAGGGAAGAAAAAATGCAATATTTGTATAGAACATCACTATGGTTAGCTGCACAAGTGAAAAGAATGAATGACATTAAAGGGAAGGAGAGACCAATAAGAAAAGAAAAAAAAAGTGATTTCGGCTTATGCATCGCCTAATGAGAAATTACCTCTTCCAAATCACACTTTCCTTTGGTTGTTATTGTTACGGTCTCTTCTTTTCGTTTTCATGGGCAAAACAGTGTTGTTTGAATGTCGCAAATGAGACTAAGAAAGAGAAAAAGAGTAAGAAGAACAAGTACAAAATTATCAACAATGAAAATGTAGTTTATAGTTTGTTGTCCGTTGTTGTGCTTCTTCTTTTCTTTTTATCCTTTTTCCCTAGTTATTAGTTTCGGCTTTTAGCCTCTTTCACCTTAGAGCCACAGCATCCATAAATAAAGCACGAGAGAGAGAAGGCGAAAAAGAAAAAAGGTACAGCAATAAAAAGAACTAAAAAAAAAAGTGCACCGTTCTCTTTGTGTTTTTTTTTTCATTTGTTGTTGTTGTTGTTATTGCTGTCGCTCTTTAGGCGTTTTTATTTCGGTTTTGTTTTATTTTTGGTTATGTACCTTCAGCTCCACTAGTTTCTAGCTTCTATTCTTACACTGGCGCGGTGGATGACGCGCTGGCTAGCTCCCAAAGCTGTAGGCAGGCAGGCCGCTGCTGAAGCCGCCGCCGCCGCCCATGCCGCCGTCGCCGCCGCCGCCAAAGTCATAATCCGGCTTGCCAAACTCCACGGCCGCGCCGCCGCCGCCGCCAAACATGCCGGCGGAGCCCCCCGTGGTGTCGTCCGAGGGGCCGAAGCTGTACGTCGGCCGCGGTGGCATGCCGACCGCGGCCAGCGTCGCCGCCACCGACGGCGCCGGCGCGGCGCTCGCGGGCTCCTCCATCCCGAAGGTGAAGTTGCTGTCGAACTCCACCGCCGGCTGCTCCACCATGTCCGCCGGCACCGTGTAGTCGTCGATGTCGTCGTAGTACGGGTCGACCGTGGCCTTCGCGGCAGCGGGCGCCGCCGCCGCAGCAGCAGCAGCAGCGCCGCCGAAGGACGCATAGGGATCCGCCGCGGGCGCCAGCGCCGCGGCGAATGGGTTGTCGCTGCCGTCGCCGTGCTGCGGCTCCAGCACGAAGCCGGACGCGGCGCTCTCCGCGACGGCGCCGCCGCCGCCACTGCCGCGCAGCACCGCGTTGAAGTCGAACTCCGCCGCCGGCGCCGCGTCGCGCTTGTTGGCCGACGCGGCAAAGTTGAACTCGCTGCGGGAGGGCAGCTTGACCGCGCCGCCGCCGCCAGCCGCGGGCTCCGGCGCAAACATGTTCGTGCCCATGCCCTCCGGCCGCAGCGGGTCGGCGTGGCGCGCCGACGCCGCCTTCGGCTTGCTGCCGCCGAAGTCGCCGCGGGAGGGCAGGTCGTTCCCGTAGCCATCGCGCGGCGAGGCGGCGCCGGAGGAGGAGCCGCTGGAGGCACTGCGCGCGGTCGGCGGCAGCGCGGAGGCGCGGAGGTCCTTGAAAGCGTTCAGAATCTCCTTTCGCTGCTGCTCCTGCAGCACGTCGCGCGGCCCCTCGGCGTCCTTGCCGCCGCCGGGGAAGAGGTCGTCCACCCCGCGGCGGTCGGCCGGGCGGCGGCTCTCCTCCGGCGGGTTCTTGCTGCGCGCCCAGGCGAGCACGTGGGTCGCGGCGACGCCGCTCATGTGGCGCACCTTCGCCTGCAGCTGCTCGCGCTCCGTCGCCAGCGCCGCGACGCGCGCGTCGATGCGCTGCACCTCCTGCGACAGCGGTGTCGCCGCCGCCGGCGCCCGCTGCGTCGCCTCGGCGAGCGCGCGCTGCTGCTGCTCCAGCGTCTTGATCTGCGTGCCGACCGTCGCGACCTTCTCCAGGTTCGCGCACAGCTCCGCGGTGACGTCCGTCTTGTGCTGGATGCGGCCGAGCGCCAGCTGGTCCTCCTCCAGCTGGTGCTGCTGCGCGCGCAGCTCCTCGAGCCGCAGCTCCGTCTGTCGCAGCTGCCCGCGCAGCGCGCCAGGGTCGCCGCCGGGCTGCTCCTCCGATAGCAGCACGCCGCTGCGCAGCGCCATCTCGCGCAGGTACGCGCCCGTCTCGCCCACGTAGTTGCCGCGCAGCTTGTGCGCGAGCGCCACGTACTGTGCGGCGATGCAGTGCTCCGCGCGCTCCCGCACGACGGTGGCCGCGAGCCCCTCCGTGCCGGTCAGCTGCTTGCGGCGCTCCTCCAACTCACGGAGCTGCCGCTCCACGCGCGTCGTCGGTGCCTGGGTGCCGGCGGCGCCGCGCCGCTCCAGCATCGTCTCCAGCGATATCAGCAGCGTCATCGCCTCGCCGCGCGCCATCGTCTTAACGACGCCCTTCGGCGCCGCGCGCGCCGGCGCCGCGTTCGTGTCGATAAGGCCATCGAAGGAGAGCGGCGCCGCGCTGTCGGGGTACGCGAGCAGCGCGATGCGCAGCTTCGCCGGCAGCCCGTACAGCGTGAACTGCTTCTCCAGGATACCCGCGTACTGCGTCATCGCGTTGCGGATGCCGGCGCCGCAGTCGATCTCAACGTCGCCGACCGGTCGGCGCGGGCAGCCGCGCGTGTACTCCTCCAGCCGCAGTTGGATGAACTTCGGCGCGAAGCGGTTCAGCCCGCGGCCGCTCTTGAAGTGCACCACCGCCGCGCCCTCCGGCATCGTCGAGAAGTCGACGTAGCCGTCCTGCGCGACATAGCACGGCGTGCTTCGCGCGGTGTTGCCGCGGCGGTAGTACAGGGTGTACTGCTGGCCGTTCGGCAGCGCCTTGCTCTCGACGGAAATGACACGGAAGCGGATAATGTACGTCTGCGGCATCGTCGAGGAATGGGTGTGGGTGTGGGTGTGTCAGACACGTCTAACAGCGAAACAAAATGCGGAAAGAACGACAAAAAAAAAAAAACGTTATCAGAACTACTTTTCTTTTATTTAATTTGTGTTATTGTTATCATAGTATATATGAAGAAGAGAAGAGAGGAGGGAGAAAAAGAGAGGCAGTTTGTTTGTAAAAAAAAAAAAGGTGTCTTTGAGCCCCACGGAACTCGACCTCAAGAAAGGAGGATGGTTACTTTTTTGTCTGTTTATTATTTTTTTCTCGATTACGATTTCAGTAAATACGTAAGAACGAAAGAAAAAGAAAAGGAAGAAAAAAAAAGAACAAAAGTAAAAAAAAAACAGAAAAAACGAAAGAAATTGTATAAAAACTAGAGTTCGAAACAACGGTGAAACAAGAAAAGGGAAGAGTATTTCTTTCCTTCAAACAAAGTAAAAAAAAAACAGGGAGAAAAAACAAAAAGAATGAGATATAATGCAACAACAAAAACGAAAAGGAAAAACGATTACACTTTCTTTAGCTCTTCATAGAGAAGATACTTCTCTTTAATTTACTCTTTTTTTCCTTATATATATATAATTGACTTTTTAATCCAGGTTTTCGGTGCTGCTATTGACTCTTTCATGTTTCTTTTTCCTTTTTTTTTTAGTATTATTTTGGAGTCATTATGGTATAATAGTAAAAGAGAAAAAAAAACAGAAAAAAAAAAAGCAACTGAGCAAAGTAAAAGTCATTTTTTTTTTAATTACTTTCTGTTTGTTTTTTGTTTTTTATTTCACAATTTGTGTTCATTATCATTTCATGTTATTTATTTGATTGTCTGTTTTTCCTTTTTATTCTCCTTTTTGTTTTTACTTGATTCATTTGTCTTCTTATTGGTTTGCCTTTCTTTCAACAACACAAAAAAAAAAAAAGAAGACATACGAAATCACTGAGAGAAAAGGGGTGTGTGCATAGCCATGTCATACAGTATTAATGAAGAAAAAAAAAACAGGTCAGAACGAAAAAAAAATTTAAAAAAAGAGGAAAAACTACGAAATGGAAGAAAAAAGTGCTGAAAAAAAAAAGAAAACACAGTATATGTATATACATATATACGCGTAGGCCTATATTGAGATAGCTGAGAGCCGGGGAACTGTAGGCGTGTAGGTGAAAAGTAAACAAAAAAAT
>AUXH01000525.1:0-13645 GCA_000482145.1 Strigomonas culicis | reverse complement strand
AGAAGAGAGAGAAAAAGAGTAACTCAGCAAATTACAATAGATACTGCAAAAACATGTACTGTAAAGAGCGTATTTACGTTTTCTTTTCATGGGTATTGCGTCTTTCCACTGCTAAACGTAGCAAAAAAAACTAGTTGGCAGATTGTTGACGCAGGTGGTAGGCTCATCTAGCCTTACTAGTCCAGTGTCAAGAGTAAGCAAAGAGTGCCTTCGTTAAAAGAGGCCGTACGTGGCCATAAGCAGCAGGTCAGTGGTGACAACTCATTCATATACTGCGTCTCTAATCACATCCCACAGGTAGTGCCAGAGTTCTTCACCGCTCCAGCAAGAAACGGCGTTGCTATTCCTCGCAGCGGAGCGACGTTGTGCTGGTACTTCCCTAGTACGTCAGCGTAGAAACGACTAGTCTCTCCATGAGACAAGCACTCTTAAGGAAAATAGAAACGGACACTAAAGCAAAGAAGAATTAGCCGTAGGATACGAGAGAAAGGGAGGCAAAAGAAATATTTACGTAGTACAAATGAGCAGTACACACAAAAAAAAAAGACGAATGTAAAAATCAAATGTGATGATAGTGTCCCATTCTTATTTCAGTACATCGAATTCTCTTCGAAACGTAAACCAAACGAGAGAACGAATTGAAAAGAAGAAAAGAATGTAAAAAGAAAAAACAGTATTTTGAAGATAGAGATTTCCTGTAGCATCACTGTTATTACTGTTTACGAATAAGAGAATAGAAAAAAGCGTTCGATCATGGGACGCTTATATTATGTCTCTGATCTTCGTAAAAGAAACAATAATAATAATAAAAATACTTCCGCGCACGTACATCTGTATACGAGAGATTAGGAGTACGAAAACACGCGATTTGTTTTTGAGATTAAAACAAAACTGGTTAACAAAAAAAAAGACAAATTGAACTACTGTATTATTATTATCTTCTTTCTATCAAAACATTAGGAGCATCATATTTCAAACCACAAAAGAAAAGAATATGTGCATGTTTACTTGCATCTATGTACATTAGTTAAGAAGTAGGAAAACACGCAATGTATCCCTGTTCATAAAAAAAAAGTGCTAAAAAAGAACGCTTGTATTCAAGTGATGCTCAAAGGAGATTCGAAATCATGCGAGTCGTTGATAAAAAAAGAAAACAAAAACAAAAGGACCTTATCTTACAGCCTTGCAGACAGAAAACATATTACACCCGTATACAATACTGAACTGTCTGAGGGAGCTGTTTAACAATTTAAAGAAAGAATGTAAAAAAAAAAAAAAGAACGTTGAAAGGGGGAAAACTTGAATTTCAAAATTGATCTACATACACTCAACATATGCAGGAAACTGAGAAAGAAAGAAAAAACTTGGCTCCTTTAAAAAAAAAAATCATTCAGCATACTACATACGCATACACTTTAAAACCGCTTGGAAATAGAGAAATGCAAAGCATCATACTACCACGTGAACAGTAGCTAAAAGGTATGATCGTCTTTAAGAAAAGGGGGAAAATGAAGAACGCCAAGGTATTAATAAGGTGCTATATCAACAGTCATATATACACCGTCCCCCTGCACAGTGCACTCGGTTATGTAGTTCAGCGACGTACTCGACGATGTCGTCATGGAGCTCACATTGTATACAGCGCCATCGATAACAGCATTCGGCACGTTGAAACTGCCAGTGATGGGGATCACCGTTTGTGCTGCATGAGAAGTGCTCAATAGAGAAAGGCTGAGCAGCAGTAGAACGAGCGCCGTAACCGGAATATTGTGGACTATCTGAGGAACTTGTAAAATACAGAAGAAGAAAAAGGTATAAGTAAGAAAAAAAAATGAAAAGCAAAGACGAAAGGGAAAACAAGAGGAAGAGAGAACAACAACAGCGTAGCATGTCGTATTTGACAATGCGAACATACACCGTGATAGAGAATCCAACATGTATGCAGATTAGTGTACGGCCATCATGATTAGCCTAAGTCATTGTCGTCATCACATCTAGAGTGTTGTGCTCGCTGCACAAAGGCAATTCTATCGCATCGTGCCTCTACAGGCCTTCTCTTCACAGTAGAATTCTATGGAAATCGTGACGCCGTGAAACAAAAAAAAAGCATATGAAAAGAGAGGGGAACTACCTATTACAAGCATCACGCGGAAGATTCATCAGGCACCGGTAAGGGAACTGCTTCCAAGACCACGCGCGAAGCGAGAGACCTCTACCGAGCTACTGCTCTGAAAAAGCACACTATTCAGAAGATGTGGCAATTCCACACGAACCATTGCCAGACCACTCTGCATTCTCTGCATGGAAGAGCTCGCCGCCACAATATGCTGCCGCTGTTGATCCACAATCACCTGCGTGCGGGCCAGATCGTCTCGTAGCTGTTGGTGATGCTCTAACAGCTTGGCATACGCATCTCGCGCCACTGTGTAGCAGTTTTCCCACTCCTTAATGTATGCCTGCAAATCAGCAAAGTTGTCAGCCTGCTCATCAAGCTCCTGATGCCGTTTCTCCAGAGCATGCACAGATTCCGTGAGCTGGACGATGCGTACATCTCTATCCTGGACCCGTACATCATAGATGCGGTGGAGTTCAGCTTCCCTTCTCGCCATGTCGGCCTCTAACCGATCCACCGTTTCTTTGTTCTCACGCACGAGCTTGTAAAGCACTTCCCCGTGAGATCCACTCATCTCTCGCAGTCTCGTCTCGAACGATGCAATTTCACTCTGAAACCGCAGTCGCTCCTCTTGCCCGCTTCGGCGCACGGACTCCAGCTCGAGCTCTTTTGCGCGAAGCTGGTCCTTTAGCATGCGCACAAGCTCACGATCGGCCGCCTCGGCTGTGGCATCGCTCGGCCCTGTCCTCGCATGTTCTGTGTATAAGGGCATTTTCTTCGCTCGTGGTCGGTTTTTGGAGCGCCTCACACGCTCACCGGAGCTGCCGTTCTCCTCTACATCGTCTGCCACAGTCTCTATGCTCACACCATGCTTCTCATTCGTGGCGGCAGCGACTCCTCTCCCAGCGGCGGCGTGGTCGTGCGGCAGCTGCTGTGCCCCACCATTTTGTATTGCCTGCATGCTGCCCTCTCGGTTGACATTCATTCGCTCCCACAAATCTCGTAATCCTGCACCTTCCACAGAAAACACAGCATACGGCTGGGAAGCGCCCACTATGGTAGACACGACGTCTTCACCAGAGCGCAGCGGCGATTTAGTGGGCGACGTGGATGGTGAGCACTTGCGTGGGTGGCGTGCCGGAGGCATCATAGTGGTCTTCTCTGGTGTTGCGCTGCTTTGCTTCGGCTCCGCTTCCTTGCGGTGGAAGGACGGCCGCGCGGGATCAGCAGCCATGTCTTGGAGTGCCTGTCTTGCTGAGACTGGATCTGTGAACAAGGCAGGAGCGACGAGTTGGCGGCTTGGCCCCACACTTGCAGTCGGGGAGGGATACTGCGCATATCCACGTACTAGTTCAAAGAAGACGCGGAAGGGGACCTTTTCCATGGATGAATGGTACAGCTTGTACCATTGCTGCATCCGTTCGTGGTCGGTCAAATCGCAGAACAAGCTGCACAGAAAACAGAAGGCCGGTTCAGGGGAGCGAATCTGTGTGACAACGTAGTAAACATGCGTGTGTTCTGGAGTCGGGAAGATCGGTGAGTCTGCATCCACGCGGAAGTAGTAGATGCAGCCCGCATCACCAGTACCCTCCAGCGTGCCAAACTCCATGGAAGCAGCGTGAGTGCACTCCTCAACGGTACAAGCAGGGCGCGTTTTGCGACGGCTTAGATGGCAAACAATAATAATAATAAGAATGCGGTGTAGGAAAAGCACGCTGGAAAACGGAGACATGAAAAAAAAAAGAAGGAGAGAGAGTCATACACTTCATTTCTAGTGCGTGCATTCATCAGTGATTCATTCAGAAGCGATGCAATATATTCAACAATCCAACTAAAAAAGTGATTCCTTATTATGCTTTACTGTGATGAGTTTGCCACAAAAGAATCTGCTAACTTGTGCTTCGAGAATGTAGCCCTCCACCTTCTCGGAAACCATGGATCCCTGTTGTCGAAAGGAATAGATTTCTGAACACAAAGAATGAGACTCTTCCTGTGAAGTGGAGAGAAACAAGTGATTAAACAAGAACTAGTCTTTCTCTTCGCTCCTTGCACTTCTCGGCTCCTCTGCCAATGCTGTTTTTTCCACAGACACCAAAAACAAAACAAAAAAAAAGAGGGGTGAAAGCGAAAAAGCAACAAGGATTAAGGGCTTTTGATCTTTCTTCTTGATTGATCTTCGTAGAGCATTACCTTGAAGATCATGGAAGTGGGCAACGCGTACGCCTACACACTATCAATGATAGTCCGTATGCGCTCGAAGGCGATGGCAGTACTCAGGGCTGGATTCAAACCCCGTTGAACTTTGGATTGCAAGCGATGAGGATGTGTAATGAAAAGCACTTTGTGGGCTATCTCCTCAACATTAAGGTGAGTGGAAGCTCCCTCTTCTGGTACTACAAGCATAATTCCACGGTATCCGGACGATTTTACAGCACCGACGGCTTCGAGCAGACTTTGTTCGTCGTCGAGAAACACCTCCTTGTCGCACAATTGAGGGTGTCGCTGGCACAGAGGGTGTCTGGGAGAAAGCACATGACCAGTGGAAAGCCATTCTAACAAACGTGGGTCGTGAGGCCGCAGGAATGTACCATCTTCTTGATCGGCCCTGGTGAAGTCCTTTCCATACACATGCAAAAAAGGATAGTACGGATACAGCAGCCATACAGCATAACCGTCCAAGAAGGGGGTACACTCGTCCACCGTAGGGGTGTATACCACATCCAGTACTTTTTGTGTCCCTACAGCACCCCGACGATTGAATTTCCGTCGATTAACAACAATCATCTTCTCGCAATTATACACATTCGCATTGCGCATAACGGCGCTTATATTTCGATCGCCAAAGTCGTTGTACATCATGACAGCCAGTTGTAACGAGTAGGTATCGCGCCTCGTCTTGAGCAATTCCTTGATATCCTGGTTCGACAAGTGAAGCAAATCGGTTTCATGAGGCATATTCTTAGCTCCATTGTCGGTGACGTGGTGCGAGTGATTACTTCGTGGCATGTGGCCCTTTCCGGGACAAGAGTACTTCAGTGGGCTTGATGCCGCTATGTGCGTTGCAATTGCAAGCGCCGAGAGCATCGAGAGAGAACCAATGGAGCCATACTGAGGAATGTAACATTGAATATCGCATGCCGCCGCAACGGATGAAGACAGACCGTTTTCCATGCCGAGTACCAGTTCATACTTTTCCTCCGAGTGTCGAGAGCCACAGTTACGGAAAAAGTCTTGAAGAGAAACTGCTTTTTCGTGCTGAGGTGTCAGTGCAATCTTTTTATGTTGAGCGGAGAGTCGTGCGTCTGTCGCAGAATACATGTGAAAAAGGCGATTGCCCCCGTAGACAATATCCATAGAAGGCGTTGTATTCGTCAAGGAACTAAGAACTTTAGGGTACGGCGTGTTGTAAAACATCGCGAGGCGCAGCAAACTCCATGCATTATAGGCGAATTTTATGTCTTCCACTGTAAGCTGCACTTTTGGATTACATCCCTCTCGTGGCCAAAAGATATTGTATGCCCAAGCATCGAAGTCTTTTTTGACTTTGGCACAAATACTACGTTTCATCCAGCTCGACTGTGTAAGAAGAAATCTTGAACAAGAAGGCGAGGATACAAAACGGGAGTGAATGTTGTTGTTACCTGGCATCATTACAGTTACTACATATGTGTCTTTATTTCGTCGGTTATTGGTATCGACGATATTAGCGTCGGTTCCACATGTGTACACGCGCAAATACTTTTCTTTTTCGTTTGTGTTAATACAAAGCAACTCGTCACACTTAACAATACCATCAATGTGAATATACTATGAGAAGAATGCTACTCTTTTATGTTCAACTATTTAATTAGTTAAACGCAACGTAGTAGTTTGGTAAAGCTTTCCAAGATAGTGGGGATGATTGGGTCGACGTCTTCTACAGAATCGCTAGGGACGTTCAGTTTTAACTCCTCAAAATTATAAAACAACGTTCTCCTGCCATGCGTCGCCTTGTGACCTTCACGCTTAAAAGGTTGCCTCCCACCATAAACACTGCAACAGTTAGAGGGTGAGCAGAGGGAAAAGAAACGGTAATGTTTGCTTGCGGTAGCCTTGCCTACACTAGACTCGCCATGTTCCTCGCTTACTGATATGTCTTCACTTGCGTCATTCAATTCGGCTCTTTTCTTGTCATCTATGTGTTCTTTTTTTACTGAAGAGTACTGTCTTTTCTGAATGTATTCATACACGGCTTGCTTTGACGTACCCCTTGAAGCTTCATCACGGGTAAGCTGCTTCTCTGTGCAGTCACCAAGATACAAAACGTCCGTTAAACCGTAAGAAGATAAATACAAACACTTTTTGTGCGTATGATTCTCTTTTGGAACTGACGGGTATCCAGCACTAGCGTCGGATAGCAGAAAGTATGGGTTGAGAGTGGTGAAAGGAACATCAAATTTCTCACTCAGTTTGAGCTGAAAACACTCTCCAAAACTCAGGCAACTCCTCGCGCCTCTACAAACAGAAAGGTCTACCTGAGATGAGCGATATCCCACTTTTCCAAGAGCCGCCCAAGCACCAACCTCCTCGATCCAGTGCTGAGAAGGAAACACACATAACTGTTTCTCAGATGCTTCTTCCATGACCACCAGCGGTGAGACGTCTCCACATACCTCATAATCTATTTCTAAACTGTTTAGAATAAGTTCAGCTGCACGCACATTCATATGATAGGCAGTGTTTTGAAGTCGGTGAGTCCCCACGATCGAATCGAAGTAACACAAGAGATGGAACACACACTTCATTACACCTATGTACAGGCAAAAGCACCCAAAGCAAAGGGCTCGCTCTCGCCACATAGGCTTTTCTAATCGAAAACGTAAACTAGTACAATGCTGACGTTCCAGTTTGCACAACTCATTTAAAAGAGCACACATCTCCCGCTCATTCTGCGTAGAGGTTGTCACGCGCGTTTTTTTGACGCTTAGAAGAAGTTCACGCATCTTTTGGATTTGCAAAAAGAAGAGAATCTTCTCCTTGTTTGTGGCCCAGCAGCTGCAGGAAAGAAGGTTTGCCGGGCTCTTCTCGTTTAGTACACGACCGTGCATTTCATTGTCTTGGATTTGTCTCTCCACTCTCCCCTTTAATTCAGCAATACCTTGCAAAACATGGATTAACGGTTGCTTTTGCTGCTCAATGGCTCTTTCCAGAGCCACCATTCGATCACTGTACCCAACGAAATAGTTCTGATATGCAAAAAGAGTGGACATACATACCGCTCCACCCGCACACCACACATATAATCGAGGCATGATACTATCAATAAGAAAAGGTCAGCTAAAAAAAAAAAATACAATAGGTAGAATACAAGAAAGCAAAATAGAAAAGTTGTGAAGAGGACAAAGACCACATATAGGAGATAAACGGATATTAACCCCAAAAACAATAGTTTTAGCAGAACGGGGCAGCGCATTCCCTTTCAGAATGAGTGTGTTCATCTTTTCTTTCCAGAGAGGGAATTACACACCAAATAAACCGTGTAAAATAACTGGTTTTCTCTTAAATGGATTTGCCTTTAACATTACTGAAAGAATAAAGTATACGATGTATTGTACCTCATGCAATGTGCGAGAAAGAGGTTCTTTCTCTTCTTGAAACCCAAGGATCCCTGTCGTGGCAGGGCGCAGGTGTGGCTGGGATGGGTTTTCGAAAAACAAAGAAAAAAACTATCTTTATCGTAGAGACGAGAAACACCAAGCGAAAGAACACTCATGCAGAAATAACAACACACACGCCGCCGATCATGAAGCATTCTGTTCGTCAATCATCCTTTGCTTCTTTCCCCGCGCCGTCAATTCTATTTTACTCGCGAGCTCATTAAAAAAAAAAAAGGAGAGATCACTACTATAAAGAAAAATACCCAAAGCCAACAAGCACATCATCACATCAGACTTCCACACCGATGTGTGATCGACGCCACGACCAACGGGGCGCGCAAAGGGGCGGGGCGGCCTTGCGGCGGGGCCGGCGGCTCCGCGTGTAATCCGCCCGGGCCGCGCCATCACCCGCGCCGCCACCGGCCATCCCCACGACCCGCGGCTTCCGTTCGCGGCCACCGCCCCGCGCCCCCCGTTCCTTGGCTTTTTGACCCCCGCCCCCGGGGTGCGCCGCCGGTGAAAGGGCGTCTTACCCAAAGCGACAACGCCCGCCAGCCAACGGGGGCGGCCAGGCGCCCGGCCGCCGGCCCCGCAGCCCGCCGGGATTCGAAAGGACGACCCCCGCGAGGCGCGGGCTCTGGGGCGTGGATCACCGCCGCGGGGACACCGGCGCCACATGCCAAACCGCGCCCACGCCCCCGTAAATTTTTGTGGAGGAGGGATTCTTGTATTCTCTTTTAGAGTTGTGGTTGTGGCATACTTTTGTTTATTCGGGTTGTTCTGTGTATGTTCTTTCATTTCATAATAAATACTATTTTTGTGTGTGTTTCGTTGTATTTTAACTGCGCAGTCATTGTGTGGCAGAATCCACGTGTTAACAGAATAAGAAAGAATAACGGTGTTGTGCGTGCGCCTGTTATAATATAATGCCTTCCTTTTTGTAGTATCGATGCTCTGGCAGAGCTTTTTGAAGTTAGCATGTCTGATATTATTGTTCTCATTGCAACTTTTTCGTATCTCTCCATTATCATTCATATACTACATACTCTTATCTGCTAAAGAAAGCTCTATTTTATAGTTCTTGTACGCTTCATTTCACGAAGGTTCTCACTTTTTTTTTTTTATCATATTTCACCCTTTTTTTCTTTTTCTTTTTTTTGCAATCAGACAAGTGTTTGGAAACATGTTTGCCACATTTCCATTGACGGATATCACCAATATCCAATATACGTCCACAAAGGAAAACAAGCAGCTTCCTGTGGCTAAAAAGGTTCGTCGCAATGATCCTTACTCGTGGAAGTGCCTCCCAGATGAAGCAAGTAATTATTATGAAGTCGAGGATGTAAACTACTTGGTTCCTGCTCCTCAAGAGCTGTTTCAAGAGAAAGGAGATCAAGCCCCTGCTGCGCCGACAGGACCTCCGATTTGCACTGCGCTCGTTCAGTTCAAATGCCATCAAGCTGAGTACTCCTCCTCTATTATTGTGGAGAAGGGCCAGTATGTGGTTGTGCGAGGCGATCGCGGAATTGACATCGGCGTTGTCATTCGCATTAACAACCCTAAGGTGAAGACGTATGTAGAGCGCACCGGGCCAGTTGACAGTGTTCTCCGTCACGCCACTCAACGGGAAGTTGACTACTGGGCTACTGATCTTAAGGAGGCTGAACACGCTGCCGTTTCATACTGCCAGTCGCAAGTATTCCGCCACGGTTTTGATATGGAAATTGTGCACGCTGAGTACCAGTTTGACAAGAAGAAGTTAACCTTTTATTACGAAGCTCGGACGCGAATCGACTTTGTTCAGCTGCTCAAGGAACTCTACCGTGAGTTTGGCTGCCGCATCTGGATGGAGAAGGTTCGCTTGAGTGAGTAAGTTGTGCTTACGTACCGAAAACAATTGAAGCTTCTTTTTTGCTTCCATGATTTTCTCTACACCTTTTTTTTAAAAAAAAATATCAGTGCTTTTTTTTCTCGTGTTTTTTTTCTCGTTTTTTCTTTCTAAAATAAATCTAGATTAGATTACACAATTACACAAATTATATAGATTTCCCCTCTCCATTCTCTTTTTCATTTCTATACACAAACAATACCTCTTTTCTTAGTATGTTTCTCGTTTTTTTTTCTTCTTATTATTTTTACAGGAAAATAAAACTTTAATAATAATAAAACATCCCACCCCATGAATTATACTATAACTTAAGTACATTGTGGACAAAGGATATACCAATCAAAATTATTTTAGTACATAAAGGAAGGTATTTGTTCATTTATAACGACAAGCACTAATGTAAACCAATTGAAGTACAAATAAGAAAGCAGTGCGTGCTCCATAACACCTCTATTTCAATTAATCTCGTAATGGGGCGTGTTTACAGAACTCTATCACAGCCTCTACTGACATCATTACAGAATGCTCTTGGCAAAAGCACTTTTACTTATACCAGTACTATCACGAGCTGGTGTGTAAAAAAAAAAAAAAGAGAAATCATAATCATAATCATAAAATAGCAAGAAAGACAAATAAACGTACATAAATATTAAACGTAAAAATAAAATAAATAAAATAAAAGATGTACGTTATTGATCTCCATCTTTCTTTTTTCTTTTAAAAAAAACTAGATTCATACTTTTTTTATTTTTTTGTTCTCGCTGAAAGTGAAAAAAAAGCTCTTTTCTTTTTCTTTGTTTTATTTGCATTTCTTTTACGCTGCATATTTGTTTTTGCGAAAAAAAAAAAAAGCAACTTCCTTTCTTGCACTTCTTATTCACGGCTCATCAGCTACGTTCATTCAATTGATTTATTGTTATTACTGTTTTCTGTCTTCGTGATTGTTGTTTTAATGAAGAAACTCACAGAATTAAAGAGGAAACAGCAATGGAAACAATAGCAAGGTAGTATGTGGAAAGTAGACGGCAAAAAACAATTTACACGTAAAAAAGTAGATTCCCTGCAAATATACTTAGCATTCGAAAGATATCTTTTTTTTCCTATACAAAGCTTTTCCTTCTTCTCATGGGTGTTCGGTGTGTAACTGTACAGCTGATTGTAACTACAGTGAGCTTTTGAATTCTTTTCATCCTGATGATAGTTTCTTCTTTCTCTCTCATTTTTCTCCTCTTTCGTGCTCTTCTTACACACACATTTTTATCTTTGTGCTTGTTTCATTATTTCGCATATATACTGTTGGCAAACATAACAGATTTTTTTTTCCCTGTATTTTGGTATAAAAGAATATGTTTCGCTCCGCACTCTCTGTGAGCAAGCGCACGTACCTCCTTGCCTTCAACTCGAAGGCTAAGGCGCGCCCGAACTTCGGTGTCCGCGGCGTTGGCTACTACACCAGCGAAATGTACCACAAGGCTGGACAAAACTACTGGATGGCTCTATGCACTGCTACCCCGTTCGTCATCGTGTTTGCCATCATGTACGACGGATTCTGGGCCAAGCTTGATGAGATCTCTGGCGGTGGTCCGAGCCACCTCGACTACGGATGGCGCTCCCAGGACCGCAAGCCTTGGAACTTCGCCTTCGATATCGGTGAAGGTTATGCCGCTGGTCCCGCCACTCTCCGTCCTGCCCCCGGTGCGGTTGAGCTCGGTCACCACTAGTTCAATTTGCTTTGCACTCCAAGCTTTTTCATTGGTGTCTAGTTCGTATCAAAAATACACCTTTCCTCTCTTTATCTACGAAAAAAAGATTAAAGTGAAACGTAAAAACAAAAAATAGTATGCAAAATTGTTATCTTAGGAATCTTAAGGACATCTAGTACCTTTACTTATTTTACCTTATTTTTTAGTAGCAAATATAGTGAATTCCAAAAAAAAAAACGAATACATACAAGTACGTAGATTTTCGTATATACAACACTATGAAACTATTAACAAATCGATACACATTATGTGCGTTGTGTAGAAAAGAACTCATATTTTTTTTCTCTGCTCTCTCTCTCTCTCTCTCTCTCTTGTAATCTCTTTTTTTTTCTCTGTGTTTTAGCTTAGTCTTCCAGTAGGTTACTCTGCAGCTGCTCTTGTGTTGGTACTTTGATGGAGGTGATCGATATTATCACTGCGAAACATTCATTTACAGCGTTGAACGATAGTGTTGTATCGTATTTCGTTCCCAATAGAAAGAAGCTATATCTATGCGACTCGTGTCTTTGCTTCTTCTCTTCACCACAGTTCTTGGAGAGGCACTTGTATGAGTGCACAAATATTTTCTGGATCCCTGGTAATGAAATATACCGCGATGAGTCTCGTTCACTGTGTGTTTTTGAGGTAGACGGGCGAAACATCCAGAGCTTTTTGTTTTTGCGGAGGCTCGGTATTCTGACTCGTTTCTTTTTGCCCGAAAAAGTTACGCTGGATGACGTTCATTTTTTTGCATTTTTTGTTTTGTGCGAGGTGGACGATAGCGGGTATCATTTTGTTGGCTACTTCAGCAAAGAGTTTCGTAGGAACGTAAATTGCATCAACACATTGTCGTGCGTCATGGTACTTCCACCATATCGTGCGAAGGGATACGGTACTTTTTTGGGTGAGCTTTCCTATGAAATCGCTCGTCGAGAGTCAATGATTGGCACTCCTGAAAGGCCATTAAGTCTGAGTGGAAAAAACCTGTTTCGTAAGGTATGGCAGAGGGAAGTCGTTCGCGCCATCACAGATCTAGAAAATAGAGGCTACTATATTTCTGTCAATACCATTTGCAAATGCTCTGGCCTCATTGCTGAGGATGTCCTTGTAGCGTTGCAAGATTTAGGTATTATGTTTTCGGTTGGCAAACAAGGACCTTTAATCGTTTTAGATGATGCGATAAAGCAGCGATATGCGAGAAAAGCTCTGCACTCAGAGTTTCTGCAGTGGGTTCCTTCGTAGGTAATACAATCAACACACGTGCAGTTGAGGCAGATGGAACAAATAGCAATTGAATCATTAGAATGGGTAAACATATGAAAAAAAAAAAGAAACAGTTTAAGATGTTACTCTGTCATATTTACGTGTGACTATGCTGCTTGTCAATTATACTTGTTGTTGCTCTCACATAAGTGTTTACTCGATGTGATCATATCGCTTGTGTGCAAATGTATATGCAGCACAGATCTTTGTGCCGGAGCGCTGTAAATGTTCTTTTGTTTTTCTATCACTTTCTCTACCCCCCTCCCCCCCCTCTGTATACTTTTTTTTTTTTACGTGAAACTTGCAGGGTAGTGACAATCCCGTTGAAGACAACATGAAGGAGAATACGTGTATGGAGTATGTCGCGGTCAGTGGATTATCCTTTCCCGTGGGAACCGAATCGACTCGGCAGTCTTTGTATCGTTTATTTACCCCTATAGGGTCTGTAGAAGATATCCTGTTAAATGAACAGAACCAAACTGCTCTCGTGTGTTTTGGGGACCCCATTTGTGCACAAGAGGCCATCTTAGCTTTGGATAACTGTGTGTTGTTTTCTAAGCGTCTGAAATTGTCGATATCTGGACCTCCTCGTTCCGAGGTTCCAGGCTTCTTAGTGACGTTGAAGCCGACCTGCTATTTGCTTTTGAAGAACACGTCCTTTTTGTTTTTGCTAGTTTTGGCCCGAAGAATGAGCGGAATCGAGTCTATCCAGTGGATCAGCTATCAAACTGCTTTAGTGTACACTAAATCTGCTGACATTTCAGTTTGTGTGAAGGAGATGGTCGGCCCCAAGAATCGTAGTGGACACAAGGTTACTTCAACTTACTTAAAAAGAGAGTAACGCCTCACCCCCCCCCTCCCCTTTAAATCGTTCTCTGTTATCGCTTTTGCGTATTTATTATTCTCCACGTTCTCTGAAGTCCCTTTTTTTTGTTTTTTTTTCAGCTCTCTTAGATTGTACTCTCTCTCTCTCTCTCTCTCTCTCTCTCTCTCTCTCTCTCTC
>AUXH01000524.1:0-13667 GCA_000482145.1 Strigomonas culicis | reverse complement strand
CGTAGTACTAGTATATATATATATATATATATATATATATATATATATATATATATATATATTTTGTTTGTGTTTATCCTGTCTAGTTCCAAGAACATAGATACCTTTTATTTCTTTACGTTTTGATCTTTTTTTTTTGGTTCTTTTTGACTTCAGAATTATACCCATAAGCAAAAACAAAAGGCGAAAAAGAAGAAATGAGAAACATCAATGTACGGTGCATGAACATTCACAATTGCCTTTTCATTTACAATAAACTGTGACACTCTTTACTCCTCCCCCCCCCTCCCCTAATACTTCTCCTTCCTGGCATTGTTAGAAGTAGTAGCAGTAGTAGTTGTGGTGGTGACAATACTGTCAGTCTCGTATAACAAAATCCAGTAAAAAAAAATGTCTGACAATTTCAAAGCACTGTCGCTGATCTCTTTACTTGTCGATGAAGACAACGGCGTAACGACAGCGCAAGAGCAAAATCTAGGGTTCACCATGCTGAAGAAAAACACAGCATTTGCCACGTTTGCAAGCCGCATGCAAGGTGTTGGGCGCAGCTATTTTATCCGTGAAAAAGGTAATGGTAAGATTCGCAGTATACAAGCACCTGGGAATTTTGAGAATGTGGAGTCATGTGGCGGTTGGCTTAATGTTTGCTTCAAGGAGTATTTGGCACAGAAAAGGAAGTACGAGGCCAGAGCACCCGCGCGCAAAAAATATGCTGTTGGCTTGGTTGTCATTTTTACGTTTTTGGCTGCGCTGCTGTACTTTCGGTGGCCACTGTGGAATGTGCTCATTGATTTAGAAGTAGAAGAACACTATAAAGTACTCGGCATTACAGACGCCTCTTCTCCTACAGAAATCAAGAAGGCTTACCGGCAGCAAATCAAACGGTGGCACCCTGACCAGAATCCTCACTGCACAGATCACTGTCGCATCATGACCATGAAGATTCAGCACGCCCACGATGTCCTTCTATCTCGAGGAGACCATCGTTTTGAAATAGCTAATCAGTACAAGAAAGAGCTGTTGCAGCTGCGCTCGTTTGTCTTTTTTCGCATCTATAGTATTGCTGCCAACGCAGGGGGTGAAATCAGTGTCTTGATACAGAGGATGCTGAACGTGAATCTTGACGCGTCGCGAGAGTTTAAGCTGCGAATTGCGTGTGTGCTTGGTGCCATGCTTTTTTTTGCCGCTTACGAATCGTTTTTTGTTGCTGGGCTAGACTTGACAACCATCCTGTCTTTTTTCGCGTACTGTGTTTCAGTCGTGAAGGTGTCTGCAGAAGCTGTTGCCGTGAGCTCCTTGACCAAGACTGCATACGTGGATTGCTTGCGTGAAGCAGTTTACTTTGTCGCCCCTGTTGTGATTGTTCATATTGGACAGATCCTGCTTTGGGGTATTACTGTAAGCAAGGCAGAAGAAATCTCTGCTATGGTCTTCGGCATCCTTTATCTGCTGGCCTTTCTTTACAACTTTTCACCCAACTTGATGGATAACGTTGCCATGGGGAAGTTTTCGCTTCCCATGTGGTCAATTGACGGACAGAGCGCGCGCTTCAGTCGAACCACGTTCCTCTTGGCGCAGATGGGCTTTTTAGTAAACGACCTTTTTGTTTTCACTTGCCGTATACCAACCGTATATCGCGTTGTCGCCTATGTGCTCAATTTCATGTACTTAAGCGAATTTGTGCTGTTGCCATGGGAAGCACCGATGCGGAAGCGAAACACGGCCAGTACACCACCGCCGCTGTTTGAAGCGGCGGACGCACCGAAGAAGAAACAGCACGTTGCAAACGCATCGCCCACCACGGGAGAAGAGGATACGCAGCAGTCCCACATGAACTTGAAACTGCATGAAGGAAAAGGTGTCACTATTGTCCCCAAGCCGCTGGATGAATCAGAGGTTCTGCTGCTACAGCAACTGGACTCAGAAGGGGTGGAATGGTTGGACATAGCCAGTAACAAGTATAAACTGATTTTGGTGGCCACGGCCAAGGATGCCATTATCCGCTTAAAGCAGCGATTCAAGCACGTGACTTTGTGCTACGCGTCGGATATGGTGTCTGTTATGGTCTGCGTTCAATCCACGTCTGAGGCCACGGGCAGCATGGAAGTGGCGGTAACGGCAGCTGTCCATGACCCCATTTGCAGTCAGTTAATTGCCATCGAAACAGGTCCAGGGTCGATGCTACCGGAAAAAAAGATGCGGAACTCTTTCACCGCAGCATTTGCAACAACAACTTACGACACCAAATTAAAAGAAAAAGCATTGCTAACCCTATCGGAGCTGTACAGACGTCGCACCGTGAAGAAAGATGTGCCAAAGTCGAGTAATGGTTGGCCTTCGTTTACTGCTGGCATTACGGTATTGCTGCTTCTCTCGCTGATGTGTGCTCTCTGCTGTCCCACTGAAAGGGACGCAACGCGTCTAACAAAGGGGTTTCCCGCTCATCAGCGCGTTTTGCTGCTCGCCCGCTACACTGATTTTGCTCCATTGACCAGCATTGTGAATTACTTACCTGCCGGCCTTCTCCTTCTCAGAAAAACTAGCTTTATTCTGTTTACCACTGATGTATGGGAGATGCTGCACTAGGACAGCGATTGTGCATCACTATGTATGACAATTGTTATGTGTTCTTTTATATATATATATATATTTACTAGTATTGTTACCTGTAATTGTGATGCATATTATGGCATGGAACTAGCAGCTCTCAATAGCTGCTCAGCGGTAAAAACAAAAAAAAGAATAACAAATACACACACAAAACGAAAAAAAATAACTCTGCTCTTGTTTGCTAGTAGGCAACATTCCTCTTTTTTACCTTTACTCCCTTCGTCTCGGTTTGCTTCTAACTCTGCGAACCAGAGTATTATTATCCAAAGCTGACTTTTCAAATGGCCCAAAATAATGCGCAAACCAATAACAATAACAATAATAACGGAGGAGCGATGGGGCAAATGGGCGTATGGATTGCAATGATGGTGGTATTGTCCCTCATGAGCTCCTTCTCACCTCAACTTGCGGAAGAAGGTGATGTGGTAATCAGAACTGCGTCTGACCCGCCTATCCAGAAAAGTGCACATAAGCCTGTAGTGCCACAGGTGGTGCCGAAAGAACCACTGAAGCCGTTTGCTCAGCTGGACGCGTATTTCAATCTCTCCATCACGCCCGAGCCACTTGTTTTTGATCCCATTGTGTTCAAGGACCTCCGTTTCAATCACAAGGAGCTGACGAGGGACGCTCATAAGGCGTCTCGCCGTCTCAACCTGAGCGAGTGTCTCGAGGCGAACTGCAGTGTCAACTTGATGATTGAGTGGTCTATGAGCGGGGAAAGCTTCACCAATTCGACCCCCCTCATTTGGTTCCATGAGAAGAAAGTGAAAAGGGAAGTACATCTCTTCGGAAACCACTCGGAGCCGGAGCACGAGGAGCCGCACTACGCTTCTTACATGCAGCCGGTCCTAACACTAAGCCCCGTTGTCGATGTCACGGATCCTCTACCCCCTCACTACTTGGCGTTCACGCAACCTATGAAGGACTCCCTCTACGCCCCTGTCGTCTACATCAACAACTTCTGGGTCTTGAATGACCACTTGCTAGAGGTTAACGAGACAACGGTCGTGTCAGCCTTCAACTTCACCGTTGAGGTTGTGCCCCTTGCGGCGTGGCGTGTGCTTATGCACAAACAGTATGAGGAGAGCCTCAGGCAGCAGGCAACTATGGGAATGGGCGCCTCCGTGGATATTGATGAGGTAAAGCGCGTTTTTCTCGAGACCAATCACATCCTGCTGGCGGTCACGGCAATTGTGACAGTTCTGCATATGGTGTTTGAGTACTTGGCATTCTCCAACACCGTCAAGTTCTGGAAAGGCAAAAAAGACTTCACCGGACTTTCATTGCGCACGATTGCGCTTGACTGTTATTGCCAGACCATCATTTTTCTTTACCTGCTGGATAGTGAGGAAACATCGTGGACGGTACTGCTGCCTTCAGGTATCGGTGTCCTGACCGAGTACTGGAAGCTTATGCAGACTATGAGCATCGTCCGTGTGACGCCTTCATCCAATGAGTCCGAAGGAAGTGTGGCGCCCAGCGCACGCCGCGGATGGCGCGTTTTGGGCTACTCCATTAGCTTCAGCGCCTCCTACGACAAGCGTACTCGTAAGCACGATGACACGGCAGTGCGCTATCTTGTGTATATAATGATCCCCATCCTGATTATCTACAGCGTGTATTCTGCCGTCTACGAGACCCATAAGGGCTGGTACTCCTTCTTGGTCAACACGCAGGTGCAGTTCATCTACTTCTTCGGTTTTGTGATGATGACACCGCAAATCTTTATTAACTACAAGCTCAAGAGTGTTGGTCAGCTGCCGTGGCGCACGTTCATTTATAAGTCACTCAACACCGTCATCGATGATCTGTTCTCTTTTATCATTAAAATGCCGTGGCTCCACCGCATTGCTTGCTTCCGCGATGACGTCGTCTTTGCTATCCTGCTCTATCAGCGCTGGATCTATCCCGTAGACACTTCCCGATCAGCTGACGGGGATGACGACGACGACGAGGGGCAGGACGAAGACAATAAACACCAAGATGCTGTGGAAAATGAGGAGCAAAAGGCACTGGAATCTGTGAAGGAAAACGAAACGCAACGAGACGAAAACGACGAGGAAAAGAAAAAGCAGTGAAATAAATAAGAATGCTACTGATCATAATGAAAAATATATAGTCATGTGCTCATCTGCCCTTGAGTAGGCTTTTGAAGACGCAAAGGACGTTCTATATTCTTATTATCCTCTAACTCGCCTTTGCATTAGTAATAATGTGAAGTGTTCAGCAACAAACGTATTCAGCTTGACGTATAAACGCTTCATTACCACGGCCGTTGGTAGAAATACTGCGCTTGGTCCCTCACTGCAATATACCGTAAGCATAAGAAGTGAAGTGACTTTAATATGTGCGCCTTTACTCGTTCCATGTTATCTCCTCTGCTCCTTTGTTCTTTTCTCCATGTTGCATACAATTGCAAAAGGTATGTAAGAAGGAAAGGAAAAGAAAAAAAAACGTGTACAATATACATAATCTTTTTTACTTAATTTAGTACTTCAATGAGTCGCTCTTGTTCTCACGAAAACTCGTGGCGGGAAATACTGGCGGAAGTAAAGGAACAGAGAAGTATCATAAATGAATTGCAAAAGAGCGAATCTCGTGGACTGTTGGATCAAAGGGCGTGCACCTCTTCGGGGAGAGACACCGGCGCGGCGCCGGACGCGCGGGAGCCGCGCGCACATGCACCCAATGGTGTGAATAGCAACAAGAACCGAGGACGACTGATATCACCCAGTCCTGACACAACACCGCAGAATAAGCCGCTGCCGCAATCTCATGGTCGTTCGCTTTCCAATGGACACAGCACAACAATCCATATGCTGGTGGAAGCACTCTCTACTTCGTCTTGGTCCTCTGCTGAAGATGAACAAAGCCAAAGAAGTGAGTTATTTCCGCCCGAACCGGATGCTTCGAAGAAAATGACCGAGCACGATTTCTTCATGCGCGCATTTGCTCTGGTCGAAAAGGAGTATCAAGATAGGCAGACTGTCATGCTAGAGGAGCGGATATTGTTTACAGAGATATCGAGCAGATATCTGAATTTGTCGATTGGGTGCAGCGGCGCTCCACAATAGTGTCATGGAAAAGAGGCAGAAGGAAAGAAAAAAAGATGCAACTGTGGATATGTATGCCCCTCACCGCCAATCTTCAACTAATCTGTGTTGCGAGTGTTTCCCGCTTAACTTGCACATTTCCTTTTCTTTATTCACTTCATTACGATCGGTATGTACCTCTCGTATACATGATTGTTTCATTTTTTTATATGCACATTTCTTAAAGACTCTCTTTGGTTTTATTCGGATCTTAATTGCTACTACTTTCGTCTCCTCTATCTCTCTCTCTCTCTCTCTCTCTTATATTTTTATATGTTATCCCTTTTTGATTATTTCTTTTCTACTTCAGGTACCTCCTTGTTCACTTTTTTTTTTGTGTGTGTGTGATAGAGACTTTAGTTGTGTTCTCTATTAGCCACAACAAGTTCTTTTTTGTTGTTGTTGTTGTTGTTTAACTCTCATCATCGAATTGTAACAATATTCCTCAACATTTCCTCTCGTTCACCCTTTTTTCTTTTCATTAGTTTTGCTTGTTTGTCGTTTTTTTTTCTTCGGCTTTGAAACTCTCTCGTGCAATGCACGTTGAATTCCGTATCAGTGAGATTTCGCAGATCTCTCTTTTTGAGAGTGAAAGCTTTTACCGTATGAAGCAGCTGATGGCGATGCAGCTGACGACAAAAGGGGGCACGACAGAAGCATTCTCCGTTCCAGAGAAGAAGCCCGACTTGCTGTCTCTGTGCAAGGATAGCAAAAAAGGAACATTAGAAGACTTAGAACAAAACTACAAACCGAAAATACAGTTGCAGTTGCTCTTCGAGAAAATTGTGAAATTCGAAAGCTCGGAAATAAGTGTAACGTTAGATCGAAAGCAGCACGAAAAGCAGAAAACTACTCGTTGGGATGATAGCGACATTCGAACAAAGCGATACCACGTTGTTCCTCAAGAGGTGGTGCTCGCCTCGCTTCCCCTCGCTGCTGCAGACTGTGTGGTGAAGATTCGGCTGCTTCAACTCAGCCCACCACTCAGCGATAATGTGATGGAGCGACAGGTGGACAACGCGATTGGTCTCGTGACCTCACCCGAGCTGCCGCGCACGGCGCCACTGTGCGTGGGGGTGGCGAAGATAACACTGAAGGAGCTAATGAGCATTCGAGGTGGTATTTGCATTGCGCTGCAGCCCAAGCAAACTATGATGAAGGCTGTGGAGGAGCACACACTGAATACGGTCGCGACAAAAGGGTTATTCGGTGCCGATATTGGAGGAAGTGCCTTCTTCACATTTCAGGTGCTGCCCTACGCCTTTGGTTCCATACCCACTTCAAAGCTGCTCCTGTATAGGCCAAACAAAAGTAAAACTGATGCGTTGGACGAAGAGGACCCCGGCAGCATCAGTAGAGAGGTATCGCATGCAGCCTCGTCGAAAAAGGTGAATGCGAAAGATGTCAGTCAGATAGCCTCGCCGTCTGACGCTCGAGACTCTGATGTGCCAGCGCAAATGGATAATGCTGCGCTACGCTTCATCATGGTCCCCTACATGGCGCTGGTGGACCTGTGCTTACGCTTTAACGATGTTATATCCTGGCGACGACCGCTCAAAACAGTGCTTCTCCTTCTAATCTTTGGTTTAACGCTGGCAGCGGACCTGCTCGACGTCGCAGTAGTGATCGCTGTCTTTGTGTGCCTAGTGCTGTCCCTGCGAACCGCGACGATGCTCTACCATATGCCCGTGGCGAACGCCAAGGGGATGCCCATTGTGTCACCCCAAACTAGCAAGGGCAGCTTCCACGTCTACCTGTATGGAAAGCGGAACGTGCTACTCAACGCCATGGTCCGGGCTCGCCTCTTCTACTCGCAGGGCCTGCAGCAAGACAGCTTCTACGAGCTAGTGCTGGTGCTTCACTGCGTCCGCAAGCTGCAGCGACCCATTGTCGCGGCTGGTCTGTTTACCGGTGTCGCCATGTGCATTGTGTCCGTCGAATCGATCCTCCTCTTCAGCTTGTTTGTGACCTTCACCGTGTACCCGATCTCGCTCCACATGCCGCCGCTCAAGCGGAAGAAAAGGCACGAGGCGATCACGCTGCAGTCGCTTTGGCGGAACTGCCTCCTTAACCGCCCGATGCGAGTGGTCCGCGTTGTGCACGTGTCTCTGCTCGTTTCCCCAAAGGGAGCCGATGAATCCTTCTTTCGCACCGCCACGCCCAAGTCCAACGTCTCCGACCGCGGCGGGCTCTGTGTAAACCAGTCGCGGTCGCCCTCGCTCCAGTGGGGCTCCACTTACAACTCCATGGCGGGGCGTCCTGCGCTCATCGAGCACAGACGTGCGCACACGATGGACCTCAACTTCGCCATGTCGACCGTCGAAAAGCAGCAGAACCACTACGCCTCGCATATGTCGTTTGCGGTCATCTGCTTCAAGAATGACCTCTCGAATGCTGATATGGGCACTTCCATGTCCGCAGCCTCGGGCCGCGAGACACTCAATAGCCACTTTCTGAAAAAAATGGCGAAGCACTTGGAGAGTGTGAAGCAGTTCCGTGAGAACGCGATGTGCACGGCCGACGCAGGGGTTTCCGCTGCCAGTATGCAGAAGGGCAAGGATGATACTCGGAGGAAATACTTTTCCGATACGCTTAATTTTCTGCGGATGATACGCAGCCAGTGCACCATGCACACGTTCATTGCGCCTTCCTCTTCTTCAGCTAAAATAAGACACGACAACTGCTTGCGCCTCGACATTTTTGTTCGCAACTCTTGGCTTGTTGAAAGAGGGGACGATGATGGCATCACGGCCACGATCATCGAAACAGGTCAGAACAATTTACTGATTGGAAAGCTGCCCAAAATCCAAGAAGTCAACGATGACGCCCGCGCGCTGGCGCTATTCGCTGCCTGTCTGCTTCAAGGGACCCGTCTCTCCCTCTACAGCTCCAGCCACGGCATGTGCTGCACCATCATCCCATTGGTGCCTGAAAGCGACCGAATTGAGCGGCAGGCCCACGGCAACCTGTGCCCTCCCTCTCTCTTCAGCACGCTAGAAGACATATGGCGCGGCACCATGGGTGGCGGACAGCCCACGGGGGACGTGGTTTTTACAATGGACGCCGTTTTGCAGATTATTGCAACCTACAAGGACTCACTCCCACCGACCATGTACGGTTCACCCACCGTGTCCCTCGAAAGGCCCCTACGGTCAAACGTTCTCGCGTCTTTCTCTGTGCCGCGCCACACTTCACACGCAGCGATAAACACCCACGCCAACTTCCATACGGACGGTGGGGGGATCGCTGCTCGACAAGTCCCTTACGGCACACTCTCGGATATCCGCCGCTCTCTCACAACGGCCTTACCGAAGGAATTCGAAGCTCACGCTACACAGCATGGCATCTCCAGCCGTGTAAAAGAGGCGTCTGATGACAGCTGGAGAGGACAGGTGTCTCAGACACTAACACTGGATATGCCATCGGACAATCGTTCTTGCAAGCCGCTGAAGAGTGAAGAGGTATCTGCCCCCTCAACCGACAAGTAGGCATAGTCTCAGCAGCATCGACAGTCGTCTTTACAAGCGCAGCGATACGCATACAGAATGTGCTGTCGACAGTAAGCAGGTGCGAGCTGCTATGTGCAGCAGCATCACTTTACGATAACACGCTTCCTGTTTTTCAGTAGATATGTTTGTCGTCCAATTTAACTGTCATGTTTGCGTGTTCACCTCCCTGTGAGGACAGTCTTCCTTCACGTTGTAAATTACTTTGTTTATGATGGACTGATTTGTTTATTAATGTTCTTGCTTTTTGTGTACTATCACACGTCACTTGCATACAGGTATAACACTTGCTAGGATCGTTAGTATCCTCCACAACGCGGTTGCTCCTGATTTTTTTCTTTTTTCTTTTTTGTTGTTGTTTGGTGTCCTTTATGAGACGATCACTTCTTTTTTTTCCCTTATTATCTTTATTTTTCTTTCCTCTTTCACTCACAGTCATTGCTTTTTCTTATTTGTGAAACTCGATTTTCCCATGTTTTCTCGCATCTCCCAAAAAGTCGCGATGCGCGCCTTTGGAGCGCGCGCGCGCGCCAGTGCCCCGCACTTCCGTCGCACGACTGCGGTTTTCAGTGGTGTTGCCGCGGGCGTCTTTGTGGGCGGGGTCACCTTTGTGTGCTGCGCGCCCAAGGCGCCCCCGTTTGATATCGAAGGCCTCCGCAGTGACATTGAGGAGCTGCTGCTGGACAACATGTCCCTCGGGCCTACGCTCGTGCGCCTGGCGTGGCACGAGGCCGCGTCCTGGGACTGCAAGAAGAAGGACGGAGCCCCCAACTCGGCGTCCATGCGCTTCCGCCCCGAGTGCGACTACGGCGGCAACAAGGGCCTGGACACCGCGCGCAAGTCCCTCGAGCCCCTCAAGAAGAAGTACCCGCAGATCTCCTACGCGGACCTGTGGGTGCTGGCCGCCTACGTTGCCATCGAGGCCATGGGCGGGCCGAACATTCCCTTCAGCTGGGGACGCGCCGACGCCAAGGACGGCTCCGTGTGTGGCCCCGACGGCCGCCTCCCTGACGGCGCCAAGACGCAGGACCACGTGCGCGAGGTGTTCACGCGTCTTGGCTTCAACGACAAGGAGACCGTGGCGCTCATCGGCGCGCACACGTGTGGCGAGTGCCGCGTGAAGAACAGCGGTTTTGTCGGCCCGTGGACGTACGACAAGAACGGTTTTGACAACTCATTTTTCATAGCGCTGTTGGATGAAAAATGGGTGTTCAATCCCAACAATGCAAAGCTGCAGTTCATGGACGACAAGACAAAGGGCGCCATGATGCTTCCTTCTGACATGGCACTGCTGTTGGACGCGTCTTACAAAAAGTACGTGGATATATACGCGAAGGATAACGACAAGTTCTGCGAGGACTTCTCCGCGGCTTTTAAGAAGCTGACGGAGCTCGGCACCAAGAACCTAACGCCAGTGCAGTAATCGAAAAGGTCCAAAAGAGAACAATAACAGCAACTGACAAAAAAAAAAAAAACATTGCTTTACTTTCAAAAGAAAAATAACTTACAATTACTTAGTCGATTCTTACTTCCGTTTGTTTTTCTCTTTTAGCTTACTATATTATTATTATTATTATTATTATTATTATTTTATGCAAGAGCTTTTATTATACAAGGGAAAAAAAACATAATTGCTTCTGCAACTGTGGATGTTAGAGGGCACTAGACCTCATACATCCGGCGTAGCCTCAGCTCCAGTTGGCCATTATAATCATTGATTGTGGTTCTGTCGAATCGAAGAAGCAGGCGCAAACTCTGTTGTTGTTGTTGTCGTCGCATTGTAGCTTCTTTCGATTCAATGACCACCTCTGCCAACAGCGTCCAGCTCAAAAGAAAAGTTCTCATATACCTTAGTTCTTTAGCTTTTTCTTCATCGGGGATATATCGTATATATTTTTTTCTTTATGATTACACATTTGACCAAGCATAATACGAAGGACTCTGTTCCAACATTGCGCTTCGCATTTCGTATTAGCTTCGGGCATTTAGTATAATTGATATTGTCATAATTTGTGCTTCTTCAAATAGGGGTGATGTGTGTGTGTGTGTGTGCATACAGTATAGTTGTGTGTGTTACAGTGTCCCCTCTTACCTCTCTTTCTCTCTCTTTCTCTCTCTCTCTCTCTCTCTCTATCACCCTCCTCTTCTTCCACACAATTCGTTACCTCAAGTAGTTCCCTGTGCACGAGAAAGTTCCACTATCATCATAGCTATTAGTTTTACCTTGCTTTATTTCTTTTTCTTCTGTGAGCGCACAACGCATCACCGGAATTCCATATTAAGAGTCACTTGGGTCTCCGACTACCGATTATATACATTTACCGATGGCGCAGCCCAACACCGATACCTACGTGGAGGATGTGGACACCATCCTCAAGGTGCTCCGCACCAAGGTGCTTGAGAAGAAGCCCACCGATGTGCTGTCCTTCCTTGTCCAGTCAGCGAACGACCTATCGCACGACGCCACGGCCTTTGAGACATGTGAGCGGATCGTATTAAAAGTCCCGCAGGAGCTGCTGGACCGCTCGCTGACCATCGTCGTGTTGGGTGCGAGCGGCGACCTGGCGAAGAAGAAGACGTTCCCCGCGCTGTTCCAGCTGTACTGCAACGGCATGCTCCCGCCCAAAGTGAACATCGTCGGCTATGCCAGGACGAGCATCGATGACGTCGAAAAGTGGAAAAAGGAGGTGCTGAAGAAGTACCTCACCCGTTTGTCCGAAAGAGGCTGTCATGTTGCCTCCTTCTTTGACCGCATATCATACGTTTCCGGGCAGTACGACAAGGTGGAGGACTTCCAAAAGCTGCATCATGTCATCTGTGAGAAGGAGAAGGCCTTCACGGGCAAGTTACCGGGGGGGAACCGTCTGTTTTACCTCGCCCTCCCGCCCACCGCGTTCGTGTCCGCCGCCACCGGCATCCGCAACGGCGCCATGCCGCAGCCGGTCGGTGGGTGGGTGCGCGTCGTCATTGAAAAGCCATTCGGCCGTGACACGGAAACGTCTGCGCAGCTGTCCTCGCAGCTGGAGCCGCTCTTCAACGAGTCCCAGATCTTCCGTATCGACCACTACCTCGGGAAGGAAATGGTCCAGAACCTATTGACTGTGCGCTTTGCAAACCGCATCTTCTCCTCTCTGTGGAACGCCCAGAACATCGCATGCATCCAGATCACCTTCAAGGAGACCATCGGGACGGAGGGCCGCGGTGGCTACTTTGACAGCTTCGGCATCATCCGTGACGTGATACAGAACCACCTGACACAGATTCTCGCGCTGGTCGCGATGGAGAAGCCGCAGAGCCTCGACGCGGAGAACATCCGCGACGAGAAGGTCGCGGCGCTCCGCTGCATCAGCGCTGTGCGTGTGGAGGACTGCGTTCTCGGGCAGTACACAGCCTCGGAGGACGGCTCGATCCCCGGGTACCTGGAGGACCCGACCGTGCCCAAGAACAGCAAGTGCCCCACATTTGCCATGATCCGCCTGAAGATCGATAACGATCGGTGGGACGGAATACCCTTCATTCTGAAGGCCGGCAAGGCGCTTGAGGACAAGCACGTGGGCATCCGCATCCAGTTCAAGGAGGAGACCCGCCCCTACGGCAGCGCGGCGCAGCGCAACGAACTCGTGATTCGCGCGCAGCCCTCCGAGGCCATGTACATCAAGATCACGAACAAGGTGCCCGGCATTATGGAGGATCTGCGCAACACGCACCAGACGGAGCTCGATCTCACCTACCGGGCGCGCTACAGCACGCAGCTGCCGGATGCCTACGAGAGTCTCATCAACGAGGCGGTGCTGGGCAACTCGACCAACTTTGTGCGCAAGGACGAGCTCGATGCCGCGTGGCGCATCTTCACGCCGCTCCTGCACAAGATCGATAAGGGGGAGGTGAGCGTCATCCCGTACAAGGCGGGGTCGCGCGGTCCCAAGGAGGCGGATGACTTCTCTGCCGCGAATGGGTTCAAGTACAATCCCGAATACACGTGGGCACCGCCAAGTAATAAACTATAAACATATTGGTCGGCGGGCCGGATTGCACGTATAACATGCGCAGCACTCTTTTGCATTGAATGGCGTCTCGCAGCTTCCGGTAATTCGCAGAGAACTTTTCTTTTCCTTTCTTCTTATAGATTTTTTTTTTTTGCACCTAAAGGAATCCGTAAAGCTCTATAGTATCACTGTTTTATTGTATTGCTTTTGCGTAATTTAATTGTTTTAGCGGTTATCATTGGTTTTAATTTTGCCAAAAGTCTTTCTTCTCTTGATTCCAGTGCAATAGCCTAACAAAGAACAAATCGGTTTGCTCTATATACACATATACACGGAAATGTTTTTTGTTGTTGTTCTTCGAAATACTAGTGCTTTACTGTGTATGACAGTGAAACAGGCGACCAAGAAGGTTGCAAACTACAAAAGTGGTATTGTCTCTACAACGTACTTCTCACTTCTCTCTCTCTCTCTCT
>AUXH01000523.1:0-13691 GCA_000482145.1 Strigomonas culicis | reverse complement strand
GGCCTGCGAGAGCTCGGCGCGCAGCTGCGCCACCTCGGCATCGTGCGCTTTGCGGAGCTCGGCCAGCGACTGCGCCTTCTCAGCAGTGAGCGTAGACCGCTCTTGTGCGATAGTACTCACGGCATCGTGCTTAGACTGTTCGAGCTGGTCATGCAGCTGCGCCACCTCGGCATCGTGCACGGTGCGTAGCTCGACCAGCGCCTGCGCCTTCTCAGCACTGAGAGTGGAACGCACCTCCTCGCGGGCAGCGGCCACGGCCTTCTCCTTGGCCTGCGAGAGCTCGGCACGCAGTTGTTTCATCTCGACCTCTTGGGAAGTGCACAGCTCGGTGATCATCTCCAGCTTCTCTGCGTCCAGAGCTGCCCGCTCCTCCGCGCGAGCGGTGGCGACGGCTTGATCCCTGAGCTGTGTAAGTGCGGTGCGCAGCTGGTTGAGTTCGTCTTGATGGACCTGACGGAGGGAGGCGTTGGTCTGCTTCTCTGCCTGCAGTGCCGTCCGGAGGGCCTCAAGGGTGGGCTGCATGTCTTGCTGGAGGCGCTGAGTGGTTTGCGTCTCCGCTTGGTGTACGGCCGCGGCCAGATCGGTTTGCTGCTTGTCCTTGTAGAAGGCGTGGATCGTGTTCTTCTCCTCCTCTGCCCGTTTCTTCAACTGAACCTCCTGCTTGCGGAGCAGGCCCGCCGCGTAGGCGTCAGCGTCGACCGTCATGGTCTGCAGGGTCTTGTTGGACTTCTTCACGTCTTTATTCACCCGTGCGAGCTCGTTCAGCTGGTCCGTCAGGCGCCGGGTGGTGGCGGTGTGGTCATCCGTCAAACGCTTCTCGAGGGCCGCCTTACTGAGCTTTTCCGTCTTGAGAGCGTCCCTGAGCTTTTTGATCTCCAGTTGGGAGGTACGATAGGCATCCGCCTTCTCATTCAGCTGTGCGGAGAGCTTCTTCAGCTCCTGCTGCATGTCGCCGACGGTTTGCTCGAGGTGCCCCACACCGCGCTCCACTGCCTTCGGCTCCGGCACCCCCGGCTTGGGCGTTCTGGGGGTTCTCGCGTTCACTGGTTTGTGGGTGCTGTCGATGACGAGGGTGGGGATGATGACACCCGCGTCGCTGGTGGCGTCGTTGCGCGGCGTGGAGAAGGGGGTGGCGCTGGCGTCCGTGGGATCTTCCTCTCCGTCCCGCTCGCGCTCCAGCTGGTGGATGCGATGCAGCAGCTGCCGCTCGCGTTCCTCGGAGCTCTTGAGATCCGCCGTGCACGCCGCCAGCTGCTCCGCCATCTTGTCCATGTCCTTGTTCTCGCGTTCGAGCCGGCGGATGATCCGGTTCTGGGCCTTCGCCTCCTTCTCGGCGGCCTTGAGCTCCATCTGCAGCCGGCGGTCCACCGTGGCGAGCCGGTCCTTGGACTGCTTCAGCTCCTCCTCGATGGAGGCGAGCATCATGTTTTCCTCCTCCAGCCGCTCTACGTCGGCGCGCAGCTTGAGCACCTCCTTCGTGCTCGCCGGCGCGGACGGGCCCTTCGCCGTGGGGGTGGTCGTGCGGTTGCGCATCGCGCGCAGTGCCGCGAGTTCGGCGCGGGTCGCCTGCAGCTCCGTGTACTTCTCTTCGAGCTCCGCCTCCAGCGACGCCACGCGCTCCTTGAGTTCCTCCACGTACTCCTCGCGCTTCGCGTACTCCTCGTCGGCGCCGAGGCCCTCGTTGATGACGCGCTGTAGCCGCTGCACCTCCGCCGTGAGCATCTTGATCTGGCGCACCTGCGGGTCCTCGTTCACGACCACCTTTGTGATGATCTGCTTCGCGCGTGAGGCGTAGCGCAGCGTCTGGCACGACTCCTCAAAGTTGATCGCATGCGGCGACACGGTGGCGACCATCGTCGTCTTGCTGTTGCCGCCGAGTGAGTCGGCGAGCACCCAGGTGAGGTTGGAGTCGCGGTAGGGGCAGAAGGCGCCGCGCTTGCCTTGCGAAATGTCCGCGAGGGCGTCGATCACGCGGCCGAGCGTGGTCAGCGACAGGTTGATCCTCGTGGCCTCCTTGAAGTGCACGCCGCCCACCCCACTCGCGCCGGTGCGCTCGGAGCCGGCCAGGTCGACGAGGCTGAGCTTGCTCGTGACCTTGGACCCCGCGTCGCTGCCCTCGATCCGCATCTGCACGAGGTGAAGGGTGAGGATCGCGTGGCTGCGGCTGCTGCGGTCGTTCATCTTCGTCGCGGCGGTGTGCCGCTCGCCGTTGCCGCGCCGCAGCCACTTGAAGATCTGCTGCTCGTCCTCGACGTGCTTCCGTGTGAGGTTCTCCACGTACGGCCCGTGGGCCGAGTTGCGCACGCGCAGCTTGGTGTGGCGGGGGCCGGTGCCGAGGAGGTCAATCACCTGCTCGTTGTAGATCTCGAAGAACTCCAACTCGACGCGGAAGGAGTGGGAGCTGTCGCTCGCGCGCTTCGCACGGAGCGCCTTGAAGAGCTCCCGCGAGAGGCGCGGCACGATACCCTCCATGCACAGGTCGCTGAGCGCGGCCTTGCCGCCGGCGGCCGCGTCGGGCGCGGCCTCCGACGGCGAGTTGATGTCGGAGCAGGTGACACCGCCGCTGCCCTGGCTGCCGTCGGAGCGGCGCGGTGTCACGTCCTCCATCGCCGCGCGGTCGCTCAGCAGGCCGGCGCCGCCGCCCTTGCCGGCCGTGCTGAAGAAGGTCGGGGGCCCCATCATGGTGAAGGTCTTGCCGCTGCCGGTCTGGCCGTAGGCAAAGACGCACCCGTTGTAGCCCTTCACCGCGTTCTCCAGCACGGGGTGGCCGACGTGCGCATAGACGAGGGCCTGGTCCTCCCCCGTCTGCAGCTTCTCGCTGCTCGTGATGGTCGCCCGCGTCGCATCCTCCAACACCCGGTTGCTGACGAGATCCCCAAAGCAGCGCTCGAAGACATAGGTGTCCTTGGGCGCGTAGTGCTTGCTGGGGTCGAGGCACGTGATGAGGGCGGGGTTCTTCTCGTCCACGCGTAGCGTGGGAACGAGCTGGGCCGCGGCGCCCGTCGCGGGTGCTACGACCGCCTCATGCAGCTCCTGCTCGGTTCGGAGGGTAATGTCGCCGAGGATGCGCTCGCGCTGGTTGAACGGCCGGATGCGCACAAACACCTTTGTGGCGCAGAACTCGTCCCCCGTGAGCTTTCTAGGCGTGGTCATGTCGCAATCGATTTCGCTCAGTTTTTTTTCCCCTTTTCCTTTTGTATATTGAGCTCAACGGTAATAATGATACTACCAGTTGCCACGTGAATATGGGAATACTACCTGTAACACACACAAAATATATGTGTATATATATAAAAAAGCAATTGCTTTCCTTTAAAAAGGTTCTTACTTCCTCTGATTTACTGTTTCTTGATGGAAGAGAGATGTGAGGTAGTTATAGTCAAGGAGTGATGTACTTATATATATATATAGAAATAAAAAACAAAGAAAAAGAAACTATGTACAATCTAACTGTAAGGAAAAAAAAAGTGTGATTTTGAGAAAAAAATTCGGTGTGAAGCCGTCCGCAATAAAACGAAAGCTACAGAAAGAAGAAAACAAAAAAAGAGAGGGGATAGAGATGCCGATATGGTGCGTGCGGAGAGTAGGAGTGTAAACATTGAGGTATTGGCTACACGAAGAGTTTAACTTAACACGTCCCACTTGTACGTGATCGGAGTGGTAAAACGCGCGTGTCCACATATTTCCTTCAATAAAGCAGATGCACCACAATGAAAGGAAGGGCAGTTTACTATTTAAGAGTTGGAAAAAAACGCACTCTAATAACGACACACTCAAAATAAACTGTCAAACAGCAACATCAACACCACCACCAACAACAAAAAACCATGCTATGCGCACGATATCACTCACACAACATCACAGCTCCACATCACAGGGCTACTCCTCGCCTGCGACAGCGTCTGCCCCCTCCGGGCCACCGCCGGCCTGGAACACGGAGCTGCGGCAGCTGCTACTGTCGAGGGACATCCGGAGGCGGTACTCAGCCAGCCGCGTGCCGCTGAACCCCAAGAAGCTGGTGCGGAGGCTGCTGGTGCACGTGGAGGACGGCGGATCGGCCGAGTCGCGCGGGGCCTTCGGCAGTGCGGCGAACCGCTCCGCGTGTGCCGCCTCACGCATCCGGTTCGCGTCGCGGATGCGGTTCATCCCCTCCATCATGCCACCAAGGAGCGCCCCGAAGGCACTGACATGGTCCTCACTCAGCTCCCGCGCCGTTTGGCCGAGGGCCGCCAGCTGCGCCTGCGGCACCCCCCGCAGCCGCCCAATCGCGCGCTGCAGCCCCGCGGCGCGGTCGCCGAAGCGCTCGAGCAGCGACCGGCTCGCCTCGACGTGGCGGTCTATGTGCCACAGCAGCTGCGTGATCGCCTCGCCGCATTCGTAGCGCAGGTGGCGGCGCGCGGACTGCAGCTCCGCCACGGCGCGCCGCGCGGTCCCCGCCTCGTCTTCCGACGCGCGGCGGCGGCGGTCCACGGCGAAGGCCATCGCCTCCGCCGCGCTGAGGTCGTCGTCGATGCGGCGCCGCAGCGCGGCGTTCTCCCGCTCCCGCACGGCAACGAGCCGCTCGTGCTCTCTCTGGAGCTGCGCCGTCTCCCGCTGGTGGGTCTCCTGCAGACAGGTCACAATGCTGCCGGCGTGCTGCTGGCTCTCCATGATGCCCTCGTAGGTCTGCCGGAGGCGCGCGAGCTGCACCTGGTGCTCTGCCGCGTGCCGCTGCAGCTCCTGCTGGTACCGCGCCCCGTCCTCGCGGCGGAGGCGGTCGAGAGCCGCCTTCGTATCCTCCACGTCGCGCTGGTAGTGGTCCAGGTCCTGGTTGAATTCGCGCTTAATCGCGTTGATGTGCTTCTTGTGCGCGACCTCGAGATCGCACACCGCGGCCTCCACCACGGCGTCACTGGGGTTCTGTTCGATGAGGGCATCACACAGGGCGGTGAAGGCCTGGCCTTCCGCGTCCGCAGTCATCGCTGCGATATGCTTTTTTTTCTTTCTTTGCTTTCTTCTCGAAGAGCTCACAATGTTCTGTTGCCACACCACAGGTGAAACACACAAACACACACACACACACACACACACACAGACACACCGAGAAAAACCAATCGATCCTTTTGTATGCTCAGCACTCTTTTTCTCTTGTTTGTTGTCACTAAGGTCAATGCTAAGAAAAGAATGGAAGTAAAAGGTCGTAAGTTCGCGTTGTGACAAGTGCAAAAGAAGGCCCGAAGCGCGGTTGACGGCTTGCGAATATCGCATCCAAAGAAGAGGCAAACAAAGAAAAACATAATAGTATTCGTGCAGACCAATAATACAAAAAGTGCAAAGGAACATGCCCATTTTTTCTTTTTTCTTTTGCTTGTAAGACATCGATCGGTTCTCGTTTCTAAAAGGAAAACGATGCCATGTGAGATAAATGAGCTCAACAGTAAAAAAGAGAATGGTCAGAAACCAACAACAATAACTATGGAAATGAAAAGAATAGTGGTTCACTATCTTTGCTCAGAAAAAGAAGTAAAACAACAACACCAACACCACGAATTTATGCTTAAACCATGAAAGAAAGAGAGTCTAAATGAAAAAAAGAAAACATGAGAGCTGATGAATCAAATAAACAATAATAGTGAACCTTTAAAAGGTATCTACATGACTTCCGTTTTACTTCCATTTTTAGTTTAAATCTATTGTCTTCTCAATCTTTTTTTTTTGCCCCTTCTTTCCTCTTATTGACGTTGCTTTCCCAAAGAAGAGATCTAGCTGTACAGCATTCTTCTATTACACACGCACTGTGACATTTAGAGAACTAAGAATAGAGTTAAAAAGAAAAAGAAAGTGAGACTATGAGGGAGAGGCAGATACAAAGAGTTATCTACCGTTGCTCTTTCCCTCATCGAAATACTTTCGATAATGCAAATGAAGAAGAAGAAGGAACGATGCACTGCAGCAGCGCGAAAGGGCCACACGCGACCCCACCTTCTTTTTCCCCTTCTTGTCGTTGCGGAAGGGAGCCTACTTTCGAACCGCCGTTGCGGAGGTGCGGTTTTCGGCCCCCGCCGCCGCGCTGCCGCCTGCGTCCCGGCGACTACGCCCGATGCGCTCCTGCGCTTCTCTGAACTTCTTCAAGCTGTTGTCCTGCTCGTTGCCGAGGCGCTTGACTCGGTTGAGGAGCTCCGACATGGCGCTCGTCTCCCGCCGCTGCTTCTCGTCGACCGCCTCCAGGTCCTTGCTGTAGTCCCGCCGCTCCATGAAGGCCATCTCGCGGAGCTTCTGGCGGTAGTTGAGGTAGTCCTGGTCGTACAAGAGCGCACGCAACTTGCACATGTCGGCCTCCATCACGGTCGACTTGTTCTCCCAGTCGCTGAGAACGGAGTTGCTGACGGCCATGAGCTGGTCCTGCTGGGTCACCAGGTCGCGGATCTGATCCTCGTAGTCCTTCTCCGTGCGGCCCCGGTCGCTCGTGACCTTGGCCAGCTCACGGCGCAGGTCGGCCATCTCGCTCTCGGCGATGCGGTGCTGGCGATCCTTCTCCATCAAGTCCGACTCCCGCCGCGCCTTCTCCGCCTCCAGCAGGTTCTTTAGGCGCGACACGTCGTCCTCGCGGCTGCGCTTGAGGCGGTCGAGCTCGTCCAGTAGCCCGTCCATCTCCCTCCGGTGCGCTTCCTGCAGCGCGTTGACTTCGTTGTTCGTCTTGTTGCGCGAGTTGAGCTCGCTCTCGATGCGCGTGCGCAGCCGCTCGAGCTCGTCCCGATGCTGCTCGCGCATCTTCTCGATGGCGGCCTGTGAGACGATTCGGAGGTTTTCCTTCTCTTGGTTGATGCGCTTCTTGTCCTCCTCGTACAGCTCCTTATTGCGGCTGAGCCGGTCCTCCAGCTGGGCGAGGGCCTCCCGGTGCTTCTCCTTCAGCACCTCCTGCTGCCGGAGGGACTGCTCCATCGCCTCCTTCACCTTCTCGCCGCAGCGCTTCACCTGTTCCGCCAGCTCCTCCTTGTGCGTGACACGCTGCTCCACCTTCTCCCGCTCGTAGTCCAGCCGCACGCGCTCGATGATGTCCGTCGCGCTGACGTTGTTGCTCAGCAGGAGCGACTGGCACTCGCGGAAGAAGAGGTCCTCCTTCCGCCGCACGGTGACCAACACCGCGTCCATCGCGTTCCGCCGAACGTAGTCCTGGTAGTTCTGCAGCTGCTTGCTCTGCGTCGCGATCTGCAGCACCTGCTTGCCGAGCTGCTCCTTCAGCTGCCGCAGCGCCTCCGGCTCGATGTTGCTGCGCCGGTCGAGCTCCGCCTTGAGCTGCCCGACGCTGATCTGCGACTGCTCCAGCTTCCGCTTGAGGTCCTCCATCGCCTTCCGCGTCTGCATGGCCGCCTTTTCGCCGGTGGACTCCACGTAGTTCTCATCCAGCGTCGGGTCTGAGATGCCGGCTGCGTCCAGCAGCGCGCGGAGGCCGCCCACGACGCGCTCCTCCTCCGCTATCTTCTTCTCCAGCTGCTTCACGCGGACCAGCAGGCCGTGTACATACTCATTCGTGTACTGCGACCCGCCCGCCTCCTTCAGCAGCTGCTGCAGCCGCTCCACCTCGCCTGCGAGCATCTTGATCTGGCGCACCTGCGGGTCCTCATTACGCGTCGCGCGGTTGATGACCTGCTTCGCGCGCGAGGCGTAGCGCAGCGTCTGGCGCATCTCCTCGTAGTTGATGGAGTGGGGGGAGATGGTGGCGATCATGGAGGTCTGGCTGTTGCCGCCGATGGAGTCGCTGAGCAGCCAGGTGAGGTTGGAGTCGCGGTAGGGCACCGGGACGCTGAGCGACTTGTTCTGCGAGAGGTCGGCCAGGCAGTCGATGACGCGGCCCAGCACGGTGAGCGACAGGTTGATGTTGATGCCGGTCTGCTTCTCAATGCCCTCGGCGCCGCCCTTGCCCGTCCGCTCGGAGCCCGCAAGATCGACCAGGTTCAGCTTGCTCTGCATACGCATGGTGTCTTCGTGCTCTAGAAAAAACTGTGTAATGTTGAAGGTGAGAATGGCGTGGCTGCGGCTGCTGCGGTCGTTGTACTTGGTCGCGGCCGTGTGCCGCTCTAGAATACCCCTGCTAATGATGCGCGCCACGTCCTCGTCCTTGACGACCATCTTGGACGTGAGTCCCTCCATATAGGGGCCCGTTGTGGGGTCATTGCGGATCTTCAGATCCACGTTCTTCGGCTGGATGAGGTCGTACACCTTCTCGTTGAAGATTTCGTAGTAGCTCACCTCAATACGATAGGAGAGGGAGGAGTCCTCCTCGCGCTTTGCGTAGAGGCCGCGGAAGAGGTCGATGCACAGCCGCGGGATGATGCCCTGCATCTCCCGCGGGTCCACATCGGACATGGTCACCACCTCCTCTTCTTCCTCGTCACTGTCGTGGTGCGTGGGGCTGATGGACGTCTCCGAGACGAGCGGCGGGCCGGCCGACCTCGGGCGGCGCTCCCCGACGGGCGCGTACCCCATCATGGTGAAGGTCTTGCCGCTGCCGGTCTGGCCGTAGGCAAAGACGCACCCGTTGTAGCCGTCCAGCGTGTTGAGCAGCACCGGCTTTCCGACGTGCTCGTAGACCTCGGCCTGGCCGGCGTAGGGCGGGTGCTTCACCTGCGACTCCACGAGCTGCGCCGGGTTGGAGCCGGCGCCGATGTACAGCTCGCGCTTCGCCGTCTCCAGCACGGAGCCGCGGCGCGGCAGCGGCGCCGACGCGACGGACGCGCCGCGGGGCCGCCGCGGGACGGCCGGCGGCAGCGAGTTCTGCAGCACGCTCTCGACCGCCTCCTTTTGCACCTCGGTCGTGCTGTCGAAGACGGACCAGAAGCAGCGCGTGAAGCTGTACGTCTCGTGCGGCCGATACTCCTGCTGCGGCATCAGCACCGTGATGAGGGACGGGTTCTCCGAGTCGATGCGGACCGTGCTGTGGCACGACATCTTTGCGCTGATCTCGCGCTCGCTGTACGGCCGCACCCGCACGTACACCTTCATCGCGTTGCCGACCTGGTTGCGCGCGGTGATCATGTCGATGGTCGAGGCGCGGCGGCCGTCGGGCCGCAGCACGCCGCGCGCGCTGCGGGACGGGCCGTCGCCCTCGCGCTGGCTGCGGGGAGTGGAGGTCATGTGGACGGCGGCCATGTCCAGGCGGCTCGTGCGGCGCGCGGAGGACGGGGTGGCGTTGCTCAGCCGCCTGCTGGACACGCCGCGAGCGGAGGGGGGTCCGTGCGACATGTTCCTTTTGCGTTCAATCGAGTTTCTTTTATCTCTCCTTTATTGTTCTTTTCTCCTCTTCTGTTGTGTGTGTGTGTGCGTGCGCTAAAATGAAACACAAATGCCAGCAACTGCGCCACCAACAACAACTATCAACAGAATCGGAAGTCGACAAACAAAACAGAGAGCTGTTAACTACTGTGAGCCGAAAGCAAAAAAAAAAAAGAAGTGAAATGTAGAGGAGAATGTAGTAAATGGTAGACACGAAACATTCTGGAAACACGCCAACTCAAAAAGAGACCATCTTATGATACAGAGGGATTTCCTTAGAATCGTCTCCAACCTGCATGGATTCGTTTTGTGCGACGAACGTGCGAAGACACATACTGCATGTTCACAAGAATACAAAAGTGGCATTCAAGAGCTAAAGGAAGAGACAGAGATAGGCAATAGCTCCTTTGTTTGCAAAAGAAAGTGGAATCCTCAGACAACTCTAGTTAAGAATACTACCTCGTTCTTTTTCTCCTTTCGTTCTTTTAGAGTAACCAAAAAAAGCACATCGAAGAGAAAACAACTTGATCTTTCGTGTTAACAAGTGGAACAGAACGTGGGCGTACTAACACAAAGACCACAGCATGAGAGCGCTAACCGGTGTTTTTCTTGAACTAACAACACAAATAAACGAAACGAAAAAAGAAGAGTACGGTAAGAACAAAACAAAACAAAAAAACAAAACAAAAAAAAACGATGATATCCATTAGTTTAAAAGGAAAGGAGAAAAGTACAATGGATATAAAAAGTGTCATTTTCCACTTTCTCCTTTCATGCCAAATGTTGATACAAATGAAAAATAGTCGAGTAGCAAGAGCGAAAAGGAAACGAAAAGAAGAAAAGCACTTCTTTTTTCTTTCCTCTCCCCACTTCTTTTACCTTCTCAGGCACGAGTACGCACGCGCCCTAACTACTCATCTTGTCCTCGTAGACACCCTTGCGCAGCATCTCGAGCTTCCGTTGTCGCTCCTCGCGCGTCTTCCGCATCGCCTCCATGGCGCGGCGGTACTCCTCCATCTCCTGGTCCTTCTTCTGCTCCACGTCCTTCACCTCCTGTGAGTAGTCCTTCTTGCTGCGCAGCCCGGAGTACGCGAGCTCCTTCGCCTTCTGCCGAAACACGGCGTAGTCCTTGTCCTTCAGGAGGTCCTTGAGCGCCACGATATCGCCGTCAAACACGGGCGACTTCTTGTCGAAGTCGCTGCAGACGGAGCCCATGATGGTGAGAAGGTGTTCTTGCTGTGTGAGGGACTCCTTCAGCTGGTCCTTGAAGTCCTTCTCCGCCTTGCGGCGGTCCGCGTCGAGCCGCATGTTCTCGCGGCGCAAGTTCAGCAGATCATCCTCCAGCTTCTTCTTCAGGAGGTCGCGCTCCTCTACGAGGATGGACTTCTTGTTGAGCTCCGCCGCGTGCTGCTGGCGCAGCCGCTGCAGCTCACTCGCCTGCTTGTTCGAGAGCACGGCCATCTCCTCCTTCAGCTGCCGCACTTCGCGCTCGTGGCTGTCCTCGAGCGTGCGGACCGTGTCGTTCAGCCGCTGGCGATCCTGCGTGCCGGAGCCGAGTGTGTCGCGCAGCCGCTGTAGATCTTCCTGGTAGCTCATGCGGGCCTTGTTGAGCTGGTCCTCGTACTGCAGCTTCAAGTTCTCGCGCTCGAGGGCGAAGCGCTTCCGCTCCTGCTCAAAGCCCTCGTTCGCGCGGACGACCTTGTCGTCCGACAGGTGCACCGCGTCACGGTACCGCTGCTCGATGTCGCTCGCCTTGTTGCTGGAGTCCGCCTGCAGCGCCTCGAGCGCGGCGCGGTGGCGCTGCACCATGTCCGCCATCTCCGCCTCGTGCCGCTTCTGCACCTCGTTCGCCTCGATCATGGCGCTGATGTTGCGCTTGTTCAGCTTATCCTGCATCTCCTGGTCCTTGCGCGTGAGCAGGCGGCCGAAGCCCCGCAGCGCCGCGTGCATCTTCTCCGCAAAGGTGTGGAAGAGCGTCTCTGTGACACGCTCCATGTGGAACACGCCGAAGCTCCGCAGGGCGAGGTCGCGGTCGTGGCTGTCGCTCACCGCGAGGTTGTACTTGCCCTGTAGTGTCTTGAGCTGGTCCTGCAGCCGGCGCACCTCCGTGAGGTCGACCGTCTTCTTGGACTTCTCGAGCACGAGCTTGTGGAGCTCCTCGATTTCGCTGCGCGCCTCATTGAGCTGCGCCTGCAGTTCATCCGCGACCGCCTTGTAGTTCGCGGCGCGGGCGCCACCGCCGCAGAAGACCTCCTCCTGGTCATCGCGGGTGGGGTCCGAGATACCGGCCATCTCCAGCTCCGCGCGCAGACTCGCGAGCTGCGACTCCTGCTCCACGCACTGGAACTCGAAGTCTTTGCAGCGCTGCTCGATGCCCTCCACGTACTCGCGCGTGTACTCGCAGCCGCCCGCCTCCTTCAGCAGCTGCTGCAGCCGCTCCACCTCGCCGCGCAGCCGGCGGATGAGCGCCACCTGCGGGTCCTCATTACGCGTCGCGCGGTTGATGACCTGCTTCGCGCGCGAGGCGTAGCGCAGCGTCTGGCGCATCTCCTCGTAGTTGATGGAGTGGGGGGAGGTGGTGGCGATCATGGAGGTCTGGCTGTTGCCGCCGATGGAGTCGCTGAGCAGCCAGGTGAGGTTGGAGTCGCGGTAGGGCACCGGGACGCTGAGCGACTTGTTCTGCGAGAGGTCGGCCAGGCAGTCGATGACGCGGCCCAGCACGGTGAGCGACAGGTTGATGTTGATGCCGGTCTGCTTCTCAATGCCCTCGGCGCCGCCCTTGCCCGTCCGCTCGGAGCCCGCAAGATCGACCAGGTTCAGCTTGCTCTCGAGGGTGCACATCTCTTCCTGTTCGAAGTAGATCTGCACCATGTTGATGGTGAGAATGGCGTGGCTGCGGCTGCTGCGGTCGTTGTACTTGGTCGCGGCCGTGTGCCGTTCCTGCATGCCCTTGCGAATGACGCGGGCAATGTCCTCCTCGCGCAGCACATTCTTCGCGGCGAGGTTCTCAATGTACGGGCCGGTGGACGGGTTTTTGCGGATCTTCAGATCCCCGTTCTTGGGCTGGATGAGGTCGTACACCTTCTCGTTGTAGATCTCGTAGTAGGACACCGACACGCGGTAGGAGCGGGATTCGTCCGTTTGGCGCGTCTCGCGCAAGCGACTAAACAGCTCCGCGCAGATGCGCGGAATGATGCCCTGGAGCTGATTCGGATCCATGCCCGTCTTGTCCACGATGTCGTCCAAGTCGTCGTCGACCTCGGACGCGAAGGCGGTCTCCGTATCCGGGCTATCGCGGCGCGTCGCCTCGCAGAAGCTGGAGACGCTGAACTCCGAGTTTATCGTGCCGCCCACGAACGACGGGCGGTGGCTGCGGGTCTTCTTGAAGTCGGCGGAGGTCGGGGCGTACCCCATCATGGTGAAGGTCTTGCCGCTGCCGGTCTGGCCGTAGGCAAAGACGCACCCGTTGTAGCCGTCCAGCGTGTTGAGCAGCACCGGCTTGCCGACGTGCTCGTAGACCTCGGCCTGGCTCGCGTAGGGCGGGTGCGTCACCTCGGGGTCCACCGCGTTGACGGGGTTGGAGCCGGAGCCGACGTAGTTCGCCGAGCTGCTCTCCGGGCGCGCGGCCATCTGCAGTACAGAGGCGTTCCGCGAGCGCGGCTCCACGTTCATGCCGCCGAGCAGCACCGTGTCGACTGCCTGGCAAATACTCCGCTCATCCTTCTGGAACACGGACCAGAAGCAGCGCGTGAACTTGTACGTGGACATCTGTCGGTAGCCGTTCGTGGGGTCGAGGATGGTGATGATGGACGGGTTCTCCGCGTCGATGCGGACTGTGCTGTGACACGACGTCTTGGACGTGATCTCGCGCTCGCTGTACGGGCGCACACGCACGTACACCTTCATCGCGTTGGACACCGCGTGCAGCGCGCTAGCGAGCTGCGGGTCCGCGTCCTTGCCATGTGCGCCGCGCGCCGGGCCGCCGCCAATTTCGGAAGGTCGGCGGCGGCGCGCGGACGGTGGCCCGTCGCGAACGATGGAGCCTCTAGGGGGAAGGGATAGCTGCGACATACTTGAACGATAGTTATAATGATCGCTCTTTTTCCGCTTTTTTAATTCTGTTTTTTTTTTTTTTGCGTTAAGGGTGAGACTCAGTAACGTAACGTTCAATCACAAAGTTAGCTTTGAATTAAGAAAAAAAAAGTAAAACAAGACAGTTATGCAAAAAACGATACTGTTTTACTCCTCAGCTTTTATACCTTCCAATGCTCTTGGGGCCAGGAAGAGAAAGTGAGATAAATACTAAAACAGTAGAATCCAAACAATAGCGCCAAAAGTACGTTCTGATAGAGGGAGAGAGAGAGAGGAGGAGAGAGAGAGAGAGAGAGAGAGAGAGAGAGAGAGAGAGAGAGAGAGAGAGAGAGAGAGAGAGAGAGAGA
>AUXH01000522.1:0-13707 GCA_000482145.1 Strigomonas culicis | reverse complement strand
GGTAGGGTTCATGGACCCTTCATCCTCCTCTTTTTCGTCCTCTGCCGCTTCGCCGCTGTGCGCTACGGCACCACTGGATGATGTGGCACCGACGGCACGGCGGGGGCTCCGCCAGTAGTAGGGTTCATGGACCCTTCATCCTCCTCTTTTTCGTCCTCTGCCGCTTCGCCGCTGTGCGCTACGGCACCACTGGATGATGTGGCACCGACGGCACGGCGGGGGGCTCCGCCAGTGGTAGGGTTCAATAGCTCTTCCTGTTCCTCTTCTTCGTCCTCGTCTTCTTTTTCCGCCTCATTGTTCACGTACTTATCGCCCGTGTTCTGACCTACCTTGTGGCGGTCCGTCCGGTCTCCGACCGCCGAATCGAGCGGCTCATCCTCGGACTCATCATCCTCCTCGAACGGCTGTGAGCCGTCGCTGTCAAGGCTGAGCGGACGTGTCGCGTAGGTGGCGGCGGGCGGGCGGGGGACCGGGGTGCCGTGGCTCTCCGAGGGCCCCCCGGCGACGTGTGCCGCGCTGACGGTGGGGGGCGCCCCCGCGACGCCGCGCGGTGTCTGGCCGGCGGAGACCTCCGTGCCGGTGCGAGGCGTGCTCTCACTGGTCGAGTCGCGGCCGGCGTCCTCACTGCCGTTGCGCGGGGCCGCTTTTTGGTCCATCGCGCTTCAGGTGTTGGAAGAGTGCTCTGCTGTGACTCTTTATGTGTAAGGATTAATTCTAGTCTTTTTTTTTGTTCTGAGCAGAGAGAGAGAGAGAGAGACTCTTCTTTTTCTTTTTTTTCTTCTCTATGGTTCCTTTTTTACTATCGGATGTATTTTGCTTAGTATCTTTTTTTTTTAGTTATTAGAAATGATTATGTGAAAGTTATTAACGGTTCACCTAGTTATACTTGCTTTCTTTTTTCCTTTTCGTTTTATAAGTAGAACGAATGGCTCGTAATGAAAACCCAAAGTAATAATTATTAACAAATGAAATGTAGAAAAAAAAAAACGCAAACACAAACAAGAGTACAGAAGAAGTGGTATATGTATATATATATATATATATATATTAGTGAAAAGAAAAGAGAAAAATATATTGCAATATGGGTTAATGTACAACTGTTATGCACTTTATAGCTGTTTGGTACGGTTAATAGCTTTCTATATTTTTCTTCTTTCTCTTTTATTCCTTTCTTCTCCTTCTCTTTTTCTCTTTGTTCTTTTGGTCTTCGTTATTATTCTGAAAAAAGGGGAATATCAAGAAGCCAAGGAAAACAACAACAAAAAAATTTAACAAGCAAGCAAAAGAAAAAAAAAGCACAGTACGTTGCTTTTGTTTTTTTTTCCCTCTTTTTCTCCTTCTTTTGTGCTTTATCGACTCACCAAGATATTTATTTTGCCCCGAAGTACCCTGTGTAAACACAACACACGGAAGGAAAAAAAAATAATAATGAATAAGGTGAATCCAAACAACAAAATATATTAAAAGCAAAAGCTAAAACAAAAACACGCAGACTAATTATGTGTGTCTTACAAAAACAAACAAAAAAAGAAAACTAGTCTTCTTTTGCCTTAGTTGCTTTGAATAAAAAAAAGTATATTTTAACGAAAGTCAAACGTTTACAAAAAAAGACTGTTCACAACAGATGCAACGGACACTGTGGGGAGAAGAAGCAAAACAACAAATAAAAAATTATCTTCTTATTCCTACCACGTTTTTTTAGCCTGTTTTTTTTTTTTTTTGAAAAAACAACAACTGGAAAAGTAAAAGAAAAACAAAAAGCAATTAAATACTAAATGTTATGAAATAATTATCTAGTTTATCTTTTACTTTCGTTATGTTAAAAACTAAAAGTCGAACTACCCCAACGAAAGCAAGCAATTATAGTAGAGAAAGAAAGAGAGAGAGAGAGTTTAGACCGCAGTTTCACATATACGAGAACAGGAATACACAGGAAAACACACACATCTAGCTACACAGACACCCACTGTCATAACTGTCCTTTTTTTTTCCTTTCCTTCTTGAATAGTGTATATAGGATGGTCTCACAACGCAGACATTTGCACAAAAAACAAAAAGGTGGTGACGCCGCTGAAGCACACCTCCACCGGCTCGCACGTGTAGCGGTGCCTCGTCGTCTCCACACACAGCGTGGCCTGCGCGTGGCGCGTCACGGCCGGCGGCGCCGCCTCCGCCCCACGCGGCCCGGCGCGGCGACGGTGGTGCGCATTGGCGTCCGGGGAAGGGGGCGAGGGGGAGGCTGCCAGCACGTGCTGGAGCAGCCAATCGTCGGAGCCAAGAAAGCTATCGGTGTCGTTAGGGCTATTACTAGTGCTATGAGTCGCGCCATCGGCGGCAGTGTCCGCTCCACCGCCCCGCGCCGCCGCCACAGCGGGGGGCCACGGCATGCCACCATGAGGGCTAGGCGCACCCGCACTCGTGTCAGCGGCGCGGTTGCCCTCCCCGCGGATGGCCAGGCCGCGCAGCTGCACAAAGAGGCGAAACAAGAGGACGAGCTGCTGCCCGTCTTTATCGAGCAGATCCGCAGCGCTGTCATGGCCCTCCTTCTGTGCACTGACGCGCAGCCCGTCGACTGTATAGTAGCTCATTCTACCACCTCCTTTTTTTTTCTTTTGCCTTTATTGTCTTTTATCTGTTCTATCAAAGTGAAACGAGAAAAAAAATGTGTGAGAGAGAAAGAAAGTGCAATACGCACCATTTCGAGTGTCTGTGCCAACCGTAGTTACACTTGCAGGATTATAAACTACTCAGTTACACTTGTATGATTCCCCGTTTTACTGTCGATAGACTGCTAAAAAAAGAGAAAGAGAATAGAACAAGCAAGGTGAGAGAACAAGGCGAAGCAGGAAGTATGGTCTACCATTCTCATCCGCGGCTCCTGCCGTATGCTGCGCTCTCCACGTTTTGAACAAAAGGCGGACTCTATTGAATGAAGCGGTCGGCACTAGGCGAGCAGCGGGGCGGCCTCCGCCGCCGGCTGGCCGCGCGGCACGGCGTACTGCTGCGCCTGCCGCGCCTTCGCCGCCACGTACACGACCGCCGCCACCAGCACGAGCGCGCACACCGCCGCCACGACGTAGCCTGCGGCGGGCCGCGCGGCGCCGCTGCCGCGGTCGTCCGGCCCCGGCGCCGTCAGGCGGACGTACACGTCGCGCTGGTAGGTGGGCAGACCCCACACGGGCGGCATCGACGTGAAGAGGCCCTTGCGCCAGCGGAAGCGCGGGAGGCGGCCGCCGGCGGTGGTGGGGCCGTTCACCATGTAGCTCACGTACACGGTGCCGGCGCCGGCCGCCGCGTCGTCGGCGGCCGTCATGCTCCGCCACGAGGTGATCTTCGCGTCGGTGGCGCCGTGGTTGCGGTGGCCGAGGCTGGGGTAGGACGGCCCATAGCGTTCCGCGCCGCCAGGCGGGTTGAGGTCGCCGCGCGCCGCCACGGCGAGGAACGCGCTGCGGGGCGGGTCGCACACGCCGGTCGCTGTGCCGCTGCAGTTCGGGATCAGCGACAGCGGGTCCTCGCGGTAGTCATTCGAGCGCATGAGCTGCATCACGTCGCCGAGGGTGCGCACGCGCAGCTGCTCCCGCGCGAAAATGCGGGCGCGGGGCGTCTCGTTGTAGCTGCAGAGTGTGCCCACCTCCGCCCGGTGCGCGGCCGTGCCGGAGCGCTCGTCCACGTCGCGGAAGAAGGGCAGGTTGTAGCTCGCCCAGTACCCCGTCGCGCTGAGGTGCGTGCTGAGGTCCGCGGCGGTGAGGCCGTACGAGACGTTGCTGTACACACTGCCGGGAGCCGCCGGCGGCGCCGCGGCCGGGAGCTGCTCGCCCACCCAGAAGGTGTTCGGCGGCAGCGCGGCGTTGGGGCGCGCGGCCATGCGCACCACCATCCACTGGTTGTTGTAGGTGCCGCTGTTGTGGCGGCCGAAGAGGTCGAACCAGTCGGACGGGAGGTCGGAGGAGAGGTAGTTGGCGAGCAGCACGCGCAGGAATGTGGGGACGGTGCGGGGCCGCAGGTGCTCCTCGAAGAGACTTTGGTTGTACACGCCAATGGTGGTCTCCGTTACCACGAGGCGCCGGTGCGTCTGGTACCAGTCATCGATGCTGCTGATGAGGCCGGGGTAGCCACTCATGGTGATGGACTTGCGCGCCGCCTCGCCGGGCTGCTCACCCTGCTCCAGGTCGGTGCGCTCCAGCACGTAGGTCTTGTGCTGCCGCGTCATGCTCTCGAAGCTGTTCCAGGTGACGTGCGCGACAAAAAGGTCCTCGTCGGGCACCACCTTCACCAAGGCGGAGCAATGCAGGTCCGCCAGGTAGTGGGGGAACCGCCTCGCGAGGCTGCGCAGCGCCTCGGCGGCGGTCCGACCGCCGTGGCGCGGCGCGACTTTGCCCTGTAGATGAACCGCCTTGACGATGTCACCCACCTCGGCCTGCGCGTTCAGCAGGAAGAGCGTTGTGCGGTTCAGGGACCACGTGTCCGCGTCGCTACCGCCGCCGCCGCCGCTGCTGCTCGCGCGCAGGCCGTCGGCGACCGCAACGTGCACGGCAGAGATCTGACTACGGTCGCCCGCTGGCAGTGCGCACTCGACGTCCTGATGCACGTTGTAGCCACTCGCGATGCCATCCAGCAGGCTCAGCAGGCGGCGGAGCTGCCTGCCGTAGGCCCCGCTGGCGGGGTCCGCTGCGAGCTCGGCGAGGAAGCCCATCTGCGCCGCCACCCAGTCCTGCACCGCGGGCAATGCGGCGAGGTGGCGGAGTCCTTGCGGGCCGTCCCACGTGTTGGTTAGGTGTGCCTGCATCTTGTCGAAGGTCAAGTAGCCCTCCGCGACGCCAGCAGCTCGGTAGGCAATGTCGAGCCACGCCGGGGCGCCCTCCACCTTGTCCGTGTAGAAAGTGGGCTCAAGCCGCACAAGGACTTGATCCCACCCGTTTTGGTACTGCATCGCGCGCTGCTCTGCCGTCGCGACCACCGGGCCGAAGTCCTCGTCGAAGCCGATGCCGATCGTTTCACTTGCCGTATTGTAGCGCACGGTCACCGTTTCAACCGGGTACGCCTCGACCGTCTCGTAGAGCGCGTAGTACTGGAAGGCGCACGTCGCGTTCGAGACGTTTGCTGCCGTCTTGCTCGGCGCCGTCCGCAGGGCCAGAGAGGCCGGCGCGAGCGCGAGTAGCAGCAGAAGCAGCACACGGAGGACGCCGGGGACAACACGTGGCATGTTGGAAGGCATAGATGTGGATGGAAAGAAGCTGTTTTGAAGTGTATAGCAGCCAACGAAGAAAAAAAAAAACAGTGCAAACGTGTAACTCCATGAGAAGAGGAAGAGGCAGATATAAAAAGAAAGAGAGGGGGGAGGGGGAGATAAACGTATATGATGATTCAGACAAATCTGTCAATAATACGATCCGACATACTGACGAGCGACGAGCGCATGATAGTATTATTACTCTTCTCATTTCCTTTGAAGGCAATTACTCCTTTTTTTTTCTTCTTTGGTTGTGGTTGTTATTGTGTGCTGGTCATCTTAGTCCAGCTTGTTATGATACTGCATGCCAATCTCATTGATAAAGTTCTTGCGCTGTGCCGCATGCCGCCGGGCCAGCATCCACCGGCCTTTCGCCTCCACGAGGAGAGGAAGCACCTCCCGCACCACACAGAACACGATCACGTGAAAACCGCACACCGGAGCGATGTAGAGGCGGAACCCCGTCGGCCCCACAAAGAGCAGCATGTACAGCAGTGTGGCCACAAAGCCGAAGAGGACGCCCGGGGCCTCACTGGCGACGGCAAGGATCTTAGGAAGGTACTTGAGGAGATCTGTCGGAAGGCCGCCCGGCAGACCACCGGGCAGGCCGCCCGCAGCACCGCCGCCACCATGGGCGGCACGCGCTGGCGCCGCTGGACTAGAGGCCGCTACCGTACTCGGCATGCGTGGCCAGACACGGAGTGCGTGAGGAAGAGAGTATACCTACGAAACACAATAACGGCAAGAAAAAAAGGAATCCATAGACGTAGGGGAGAGAGTGGGGGGGGGGGGGGCATACAAAAAGATGCGGTGCAGCAGGCAACTTGATACAGCTGATTTCAACAGGAATCAAAAAAGAAGAATAAAAGGATCAAATAAAGGAACAGCAACAGTTTAAGTGCTAGTGTTCATATGTATATTGTACTCATACTTTATATTATTGATAGTGAATACGGTGCGTGCTACACCAACAACGGCATCATACGCAGCATGAAGGAAATACTCTAGCCTTCCGTTTGTCTTTTTTTCTTCTCTTACGCTCTTACAGTTAAGCACTTAACTACCAACGCATACATATACACCATACCCATCAAGAAGCCAAAAAAAAAAATGTGTGATTGCACGTGAGGTGGGGCGTACACACCGCACCACCCCGGGACCCCACTACGCCTCCTGGAGCCAGAGAATGCGCATGCGGCCCCCGAAGCGTGTCAGACTCTGCTCCACGAGCTGCAGCCGCAGCGCGGCCGCCTCCTGGAAGAGCGACTCGGCGGCGCTGCTGCTGCCCTGCTGCACCTGCGAGGCCGCAAAGTTGAGGATGCACCGCAGCGTGACCAGAAGCCCTTCCCAGCACTCGAACTGCGGCTCCGCCCCTTCGTGATCTGCGATGTACTTCTCGAGCTCGTGGTGGAGGTCCCGCGTGTTAGTGAAGAGCTGTTGCCATACGCTGAGGTGCATGCCCTCGGCGAAGGTGCTCGCGCTGCCGCCGGGCTGGTCAGCCGCCGTGCCCTCGCCCACCGCCTGCGTCGCCAGCGCGTCCGCCGGGTGGCTGTACCGGTGGCCGGTCGCCACCGTGCGCAGGAACACCGCCTGCCCGGTGAAGACCTCCATCGCGTGGGGCGCGGCCGCGCCGCCGGGGCCGTCGCGCAGGACGCCGGTGCGCTCAATCAGCTTCTGGACGTCCTTCCAGCGCAGCTGGAGCCCCTCCGGGGTGCGCAGCTCCGTCTGGCGCTCGGCGGCGGGCGCGGCGGCGGCGGCGGGCGCGGGCTCCTCCGGCTGCATCGTCAGGAGCAGCTCCGTGTCGACGCCCTCCGCATTCAGAGTGGACTTCTTCGCGGCGCTGGGCGCGGCCGCGTGGGGCGGGGCGGCCGCGTCCTTCTCTGCGGCGCTGCGCGCGGCGACGAGCTGCGGCGGCGGGTACGAGCGGAACATGAACTTGTCGTCGTAACAGATGTGGAGCGTCGTCCACGGGTCGCGGCTCGCGATGTAGCGGCCCACCACGCGCGCGTCGACGGTCCGCTCCACGCGCCGCCACAGCTGGCGGTAGGCCTCGTCCTCCGTCGCGGAGGAGCCCCGCAGGGCGTAGCGCAGCAGCCGCTGCGCGTCCACGTCGCGGCTGCGGTCGAGCGGGGAGTACTTGACGATGTCCATGAGCTGCGCGACCAGGTCGGCGGTGTACAGCACGCCGGAGAGCGTGAGCATGGTCAGCAGCGTGAGGTACATGCGGCGCGGGGAGATGGGCCGGCTGTCGTGGAAGTCGGCGTCGACGCAGCGCTCGACCGCCGCGAGGATGACGCTGCAGACGTCCGTGTCCTCGAAGTCCGTTGGCGCGACGGCCGCGGCCTCGCTCTTCGCGGGCGGCCGCTTCATGACGGTGCCCACGTGCGGGATGCGCAGCTGCAGCGCGGGCAGCTCCATCGCGGGGTGCTCCGGCTCGACGAACTCCCACAGGAAGTGGTGCACCTCGCGCAGCAGCAGGTCGCCCGAGTCGATGACGGCGAAGTAGCGGCGGTAGACGGACGGGCTGAGGCTCGCCTGCAGCTGTCGCAGGTTGCCCCGCAGCCGCGCCATCTGTGCGGCGAGCAGCGCGTCCGCCTTGTGCGGGGCCAGCCGCGCGATCTCCTCCACGGCGAGGTAGTTGTAGAGCTCGACGAGCTGCCGCCGGCGCGCCTCGCGCCACTCGAAGGACTTCTGCGCGCTGTGCTCGAGGACGGTGTGGAGCGTCTCGACCGCCGCGATGTCGGGCCGCGCGCCGAGGCTGGTCATCTCATCGAAGAGGAGGAAGATGTCGTCCGTTTGGATGTGCTCGTAGCGCGCGGCGCGCGTGAGCAGCACGTTGAGCGTGTCAACGTCCACCTTCACGCCGCGCTGCTTCATCTCCGTGTAGTAGACGATCATCTCGGGAAAGGTCGTGCAGGCCCGCAGCGCGCCGTTGTATGCGTAGGCGAGATTGCGGTACGAGAAGCGCAGCCAATCTCGCGGCGTGCGGGGGTCGAGCGCCACGGACCAGCGCTTCGCCGGCCAGTGCCGCCGCGCGGCGATATCGGTCGCGTAGCTGTCCGTCCAGTTCGGGTTGTGGTGCGCCGGGTCCCACGCGCTGCGCGGGAGGCTTGTGGCGAGGAGGAAGCGGGCACGACGAAGCATGCCGGCAGCTAGATACTAAAGTGATACGGCTATCGATCAAACTGCAGGCGTGCGGGGGGGGGGGGGGAGAACGCAAGCATCAAAGGCACAGACAGGAAAGCGTCGGAGAAGAGGTGGGACGAGAAGGTAGTAACCACTGCACCATCCAAGAAGGGGACACAACGAACAACAACAACAACAACAAAAAGAAATAACGAAAGAGAGAAAAAGAGAGGGGCGTCTTTTTTGTTTTGTTTTGTAAGAAAGGATACATCGCGCAACCAATACAAGCAATATGCAAAAACTCCAACAACACCAAGAAAAAAAAACTGTATAGTATTACGAATACGCGCGACAGAGTCTGTCAGCGGACCTGTGCTGCCACATGCATGTACGCGTTGCCCTCCAGCGGGATGGCCATCCGCGCCAGCAGCAGCGCCTCCTCCCACGCGTCCATGTCGTTCGCCTTGCGCAGCCGCGCGTGGCCGGCGGGCCCCGCCACCTCCTCCATCGCGCAGCGGCTCCACAGGTTCATGGCCGCCGGCAGCTGCCGCAGCAGCGGGTGCCCCGGCACCGTCACGCGGCACTCGATCGCGCGCTTGTACATGGGCGGCAGGCGCACCACCTCCACGGAGCCCGCCGTGTCCACGATGACGAGCGTCATGCCGACCGCCCGCAGCACGAGACTGCGGATGGGCCGGTAGTGGTACGAGTAGTACTGCCCCAGCAGCGTGAGCCCCGCCGGCGCCTTGCGTAGGTGGAACACGTAGATGTAGCCCTTGCGGTTGCACGCCACGACGGCCACCGCGTCGTCGATGGCGATGTGGTCGATGGGCTCCTTCGCGGTGAGGATGTGCGTGCAGGCCGCGTCGGGCCCCATGGTGAGGTGGTACAGGTCGCACCTGCGGCCGACGAGGCAGACGTCGCCGTCCGTGGCGAGCGCCGCGACGGCGCGCATCGAGGGCGCCGTCTTGGGCACCTGCAGCGGCATCGTCTCCGCGTCCTCCGCGAGCACGCGGGCCTGCACGCCGGCGGGGCCGGCGTGCAGGAGCAGCGCGTGCGGCACGAGGAGACGGCTCGCGCCGCCGTCCGAGGGGGCCGGGCCCAGCGGCGTGCTGCCGGCGCCCGGCACGCCGGCGGCGAGCCAGCCCATGTCCAGCGTCGGCGGCTGGTAGACGCAGAAGGCCGCGTGGCGCGAGAAGGCCCTCCCCTCCGCCACGAGCGACGGCTTCATGTGCGACGCGTGGCGACGCCAGAGGAAGACGCGGCCGTCCGCGCCGCTCGTCACGAAGCTGAGGTGGCGCGTGGACGCCTGCAGCGTCGGTGTCGCGCCGGCGGCGGCCGCACCCGGGAGCCCGGCCGCGCTGTCGTCCGCGGCGGACGGGTAGTGCGCCACCGCGTGGGCCGCCCGCACCGGGCACTCGTGCGCGGGGAAGCCGAAGGCGTAGCTGTCCTCCGTGAAGATGAGCACGCGGCCGTCCGACGCGCCGACGACGCCGCGGTAGAAGGCCCGCCGCGCGCGCCCGCTCTCGGCCGCCGGGCCCTGCCGGCTCACGTGGCAGCGCAGCGCCACCTCCAGCGGGATGAGCGACGCGCAGGTGGCCGTGGCCGCCTCGCTGAGCCGCACACCCGCTTGCGCCTCCGCGAGTGTGCGCGTCGGCAGGAGCCGGCTCACCTCCACCGGGCCCTTCACCTTGTCCGACAGGTCGAAGAAGACCACCTCGCGCGTGGTGAGCACCGCGATCATGCCGTAGGCGCGCGCGCACCAGAGCTGGAAGAGGCTCGGCGGCGCCGCGCCGGCCCCGCCCCCCGCGTCCGACGCCTCTTCCCGCTCGGCAGGGGAGAAGAGGGTGCACGGGGTCGAGACGGAGTCGGCCTCCGGCGCAGCGGGGCTGCGTGCAAGCAGGGTGGTGAGGAAGGCGCACGGACTGCAGAAGATGGCCTGCTCGTCCGCCGTGAGGGGGAGAAAGAACGATCGGAACTCTGAATCCGACATGATTTCTATTTCTATTTCTTTTTTTTTTGATTTCTTTGCAATGTGCAATTGGCAAAAAAAAAAAAAGTGTACTCTATGCTCGGGAATCAGAAGTAGAAAAGATGACGTGTTGAAGGGAGAGAAAGCGCGTAACAGGTGTGATACATGAACACACAATCTTTACGGACCCAACCCGCACGAGTGTCAAATGACGAAGGCACGCAATTAGAAAAAGAGAGAGAGAGAGAACCATATATATATAAAAGACGGTGTGTTGTGTGAAAAGGGCGTTACTTTTGAGATCACATACCAATATAGCAAAACAGGATGGGGAGACGTTATTTCTGGTCTTCTTCGGGGCAGTACACTTGACACCGCTTCAGCCGCGCGAGCACCGACTCCACGTCCGTTTCCGTGTCCGCCACCTTACCACCCCCACTGCTGCCGCCGCCCGCCTTCACCGCGGCGGAGGGGTTGGCCGGCGGCGGGTCGCGGATGCGCTTGCTGTCGCCGCCACCGAACCCCCACCACTTGCTGCTGCTGCCGCCCGCGGCCCGCGACTGGTTCGTGCTCGGCGCCGTCGGGTCCGTGCGCGGCGCGGCGGCCGCGCGCTCGTGCTGGGCGCCGCCGGCCTCCCCCTGCCGCTCCCACTGGCGCCAGCTGTCGCCGCTCCGCGGCGTCTCGCCGCGCTGGAACAGCATGCGGCGTCGCTGCGCCTCCGCCTCCTCCTGTGCCTGCGCCGCCTCGCGCCGCTCCCGCTCCTGCTTCGCCTGCGCGGCCGCGACCTGCTCCTCCATTGTCGGCCGGTCCTCCATGCGGTCCGGGTAACCGGGGTGCCACCGCTTCAGCAGCACCTCCGGCTCGCAGGACACCTGCTCCTTCCCGAGCCGCGCGTTCACCTCGTTGTGTAGCTCGCACACGTAGCGCGAGACGTGACGCTTGTCGCGGACGTCCGGTGGGTGCTCCCTCATGTAGAGCCGCATGTGGTACGCGCACCAGTTACACGCGTAGACGTACGACATGCCGTGGAGGAACCCCCGCATCGCCTCCTGCTGCTCCGGGTTGGGGTGGTTGGGGTACACCGCCGCCGACGAGTGCAGGATGTCCCAGCCGGAGTTGCCCAGCTGCACCGGCGTCGGGCACTTTCCTTCAATGTCCATAGTCGATAGAGTCGCTTAGTGGGAAAGCGTTCTTTTTTTTGTGTGTTTTCGTTACTTCTTTCCTTACACGCTAAAATGAAAAGGAATTTCTTTATGTTTCTTTGTTTTCTTTTTTTTTTAAAAAAAAAACGTGTACGCGAGAAAGAGAGAGAAGGGAAACAAGTTCATTCGGAGAAGTCGCACATACTCTTACGCACCCATACGCACGCCTTTCCGCCCTCTGATGTGGTGTACGTCCGCGTGCCACGTGTGATGCCATTCCTTCTTACATAGTTGTATTAGTGTCGCACTCGGCTGGCCAGCACCCCGCCCGCCCCCCTACATGCCCTTCATGCGCGCCATGAGCGCCTCGATGGACTCGCTCTCATCGACCTGCACGTAGGCCTCCGCCGGCGCCTCCGCGTCCTCCTGCCCGGCCGCGTACGCGTACTCGACCTCGCCCTGGCCGTCCTGGCCGCCGCCGCCCTGCGCGACCGCGAGGCTGTGCTTGCCCTTGTCCTCCACCGTGATGCCCCACTCCGCCGCGCACGCGTCCGCCTTCGCCTTCGCCGCCGCGCGCTCGCGCTCCTCCCGCGCGAGGCGCGCCTGTCGCGCGGCATGCAGCGGGTGCGCCGCCTCGCCGCGCGCGGCCACGTCCGCCGCGTACTCCGCCTGGCGCGCGACGCACGTCCGGTTGCGACAGTCCGGGTTGGCCTTGATGTGCACCTGCGGGAAGTAGTCCCGCATCGCGTCGTAGCCGACGTACTCGCTGACCGTGCCGAACTGCAGAAGGTACTTGAGCGTGTTCTGCGCCAGGAAGCCGGCGACGATGCCCATCGTCGTCGGCAGCGAGGCCGCGCAGACGCCCTCGCGCTTCGCCTCCGGCATGCCGGTGGCCACGACGAGCGGCGGGCAGCACTCGTAGCAGGCGGTGGTGCCGGGCAGCAGCAGCTGGATGTGGCCGCTCACCGCGTTCTCCGCGACGCCGCTTTCCATCCACGGCAGCCGGTGCTGCAGGCAGACCTCGTTGACCGTCAGCCGCGCCTGGAAGTTGTCCACGCAGCAGAGCAGCAGGTCGATCGGCGTCTGCGGCGCGACGCCGCCGGTCAGCAGAGACTCGACAAAGGTGTCCCACTGGTCCACCGCCGTGATGCTGTAGGCGCACGGCACGATGGTGGTGTCGGGGTTGATGCCCTCCAGCGTCGCCTTGGCCGCGTCCACCTTCGTCATGCCCTGCTGCTCCGGGCGGTAGAAGAGTCGGTTCATGTTGGCGAGCTCCACCTTGTCGTAGTCAAAGAGCAGCAGCTTGCCGATGCCGCAGCGCGTGAGCATCTCGGCGACAACGGAGCCGACGCCGCCGGCGCCGATGATGGCGACGGACTTGTGGCGGATCGCCTCGTAGTCCTCCACAACGCCCATCCGCTGCAGGGCCATGAGGCGGCTGTACGGGTTGTCGTCGCGCACCTCCGCGCTGAACTTCTTTTGATCGGTCATGTGACCTAAACAGGATAGTAAAGTGTTACTGAAGGGCAATGAAAAGAAGAGGAAAAAAAAAACACCGAAAAGGAAGGAAGGCAGCGGGAGGGGAGAAGAGACAATGAGATACATGCACCCACCGCGGCAACCGCCGTTACTCATGGCATGCAAGAAACATAATGACTTGCATGTACAATTGCATGAGGGGTACGACTCTTTCTGTAGAAGCGTGTACAGGCTGCCTCTGTGGCAAGCCAGGCCAATCGAATTCTGTTGATGTGCGTGTGAAGGCTGCTCCCTTACGCCGGCGTGGCCGCCTCACGGGTAGGAGCTGCGGTCGTCCATCTGCAGCCGGCTGCGCATGTTGGCGGAGCAGCTCTCCAGGAATTGCTGCAGTTCCTCGTCCCCGTCCACGGCGTCGTCCGCGCCGCCCTCGCCGACGAAGGCTGCAAAGTCGAGCGGGAACAGCGCGGACAGCGACGGCCGCGCGAGCCCCTCGCTGCCGCTGGGCGCCACCGCGGAGCCCTCCGCCGAGCCGCGCTCGTCCCCGTCGCTGCGCCGTGCGCCCGAGAAGAGCGCCAGCGGCGTGTCCGCGCCGCTGGGCCCGCCCATGCTGGCCGACACGCGCGACGGCGTGGGCGCCACCGCGACGGCGTCCTCCGGCGGCGCCAGCCCCGTCCCCGCGGTGGAGGTGCGCTGGTTCAGCGCCCGGGCGCCGTCCGCGCGGCGGGGCGGCAGCGCGCCGCCGTCCGCCTCCGGCGCCG
>AUXH01000521.1:0-10000 GCA_000482145.1 Strigomonas culicis | reverse complement strand
ATGAAGCATGAAGTGAAAGATATGAAAAGAAAAACAATACAAAGCAAAAAAAAACAAAAAAAGAGAGAATATAATAATAAAGTAACCAAATCAATAAGTGGAACCCCTGCAACGACATTAACAGTAGTATGTTTCTGTGTCGAGTGCCTCGCCGAACTCGTTCACGAAGTGGGGCTGCCCATCCCCACCAACAAGCACTTCGCCCACCGCAGCAGCGCCAACCACGATACGCTCCGCGAGAGCGGACGGCAGTGGGTTGGCCGGATTCTCCGCGTGGAGCTGCTGCGCATGGCGGTACCCAAATTCACTGATGACGTCCGTCTTGAGGCAGTACGACACCTGCAGCGGGCGCTCGCGCGCGTCCATGCAGTAGCGGTTGTGTAGCGACCGTATCGCCGTGTCTGCCTCAGCGGTGCTGCCGTACGTCACGAAGGCGCTAGTTTTGTCTGCCTCGTGGGTAGACTGGTGCGTGTTCGAGGCCGAGCGCAGCAGCACGACCCGCAGGACATTGCCGTAGAAGGAAAAGAGAAACCGCACATCGTTCTCCGTCGCCTCGTAGTTGATCTGGCCGACAAAAAGTACCGCCGTCGAGCCGGTCGACACCTGAGGCCCCGCCGCGCGCTGCATCTGCGTCGGCTGTGCCTTCATGGCATTGGCGTGACTCTTCGTGCTGTTATTGTTGTTGGTCCGGCCACCCGCCTTGGGTGCTGCGGGCCGCAGATAGGATGGGGCGGTGGCGAGCGCCGCATGTTGGGGAAGACCACGGAGCGCGACGGCAGGCGCGGCCTTCGCGGCGTCCTTCTTGTAGCTAGGCGCCGCGTGGAAAAAGTTGTTGTGGTCAATCCCACCGACGGCGCTGTTATTATTATTACTGGCATTGCTCGTACTGTTATTGTTGTTATTATTGGTGTTATTCGGGAGAGGCGCGGGGAATTGGGTGTAGCCCTCCGCGTTCAACCTTGTTTCCTCTTTCTGCAGGAAATCATTCTGAATGACAGAGGGGATGGAAGAGTACATTTTTTTTTTTTGATAAAATGTTTAATAAAAAGATGCAATAAAAAAAAATCTGTATGCAAGCAATGAGCAAATGCAAGTGTATATATTTGTATATATCGTGGAAAAAAAGAGAACACAAAAAGAGCTTAGAAAATAATACTTTTTTTTTTGAAAATGGGGAGGGGAGGGGGAGGGCAAACAGGAGAGAGGAGAGAGAAAGAGAAGCAAAATAGTATCAATGAATAATGCTAATGACAGAGAATCGTTTTCCCTTTTTTTTTTGTAATCATGTGCACCTGTATCATGAGTGTCTACCTTTTTTTTTGTGGAAACCTTATTTAACAAAAGCTGTTTTTACCTTTTTTTTTCAATCGGATGATGTTGTTGACAATCATCATTAAAAACTAATAATAATAATAATAAATAAAAAAGAAGGAAATGATAGAAGCAGAAAACAATACATCCTACATTAAGTATATGTATGTTGTTCCAAAGAGAAAAAAAAAGCAGTTCGAACATTGTATGTATAAATATATACAAGAAAAAAAAAAGCATGGCTTGTCATGGGGTATGAGAGGCCTGCGTGGGAGAGGCAGTGGCCTCGTCTTCGGCTCATTTCGGTTGTTGTTGTTGTTGTTGTTGTTGTTTCGATTTCTCGCGCAGCGCCGCGGCGGCGCGGTGGCTGGCCACGGCGGCCATGATCTCTCGTTCAATGGCCACCGCGTTGTTCATGAATAATGTATAGAAGGCGTTCTGTTCCTTCTGGTTGGCACGGCTACCACGCGCCGCCGCCTGTTGCTTATAGTTCTGCTGATAGGTCGAGAAGAGGAGGTAGCAGGCCTTGGGCACGGTCAGCTCGTCGCGGAGGATGAGGGCCGCGTAGAGATCGACTTGAAGAATCATGTGCGCGAGCGGGCCGCCAATGACGTTTTTACAATAAAACGGAAAGAGGGATGTTGCATCCACCGCCGCCACATCCCCCCCCCCTGCCGTGTCCTCCGCGTCGCAGACGGGTGACACGACAGAGGAGCGAGCGGCGGTGCTCTGGCGCTTGATCGCCTGCCACAGTGCGGCGACATCCGTATCTGCCTCCGCTGCTGCTGCTGCTGCTGCCTCGCCGTTGGTGTCCGTGTCGTACGGCGGCGGCGCGGCCCCGCCGCTGGGACAGAGCTTCGACGTCCGCCGGAGATCCGCATCGAGGAGACCGAAATAGGCGTCCGCCCACCGCACCGCGCGCGCGTCCGTCGCGACCAGATTGCCCACGAGTGTGGGGACGAAGAAGAGCGCGCCACGCGCGGGCCCCCAGTGGTGGGCGTAAAAGTGTGCCAGCTGCGTCTGTTCCCCCACCTCCTCCTCCGAGAAGCGCAGCTCCGGCTGCGGCGGCGTGCGCCAGCACTGGAGCTGCGCGCGGAGCCGCGGCAGCACGCGCCGCTCGACGATGGGGCTCAGCCCCGGCGGCCCACCGCCTGGATGCAGGACGAACGGCAGCAGATAGTAAAAATCGGTGAGCGCCGACTTGTGGTGGCGGCCGGCGGCCGGCGGGGCCGGCGGCGCCCACACACGCACCGCGCGCCACTGCCACAGGCAGTGCAGCTCCTCGAACACGGGGGAGACGCAAAAGTAGGGAACCGGGTGGCCGACAAAGGGGTGCCAGCCGCCCGCCCGCGCGCGCGCGGGCGGGTCCAGCAGCAGCAGGTGGCACGCCGGCGGTGTGAGCAGCGCGGCGGGGGCGCTGCGCGGCGCGTAGTGGTCGGCCGTGCGCCGGCGCGGCACCGCCGCGGCCGGGTGCGGCAGGGGCGGCAGGTGGTAGCCGAGGTTGTCACGGATAGGGCAGTAAAAGATGCCCTTGTCGATCTCCTCTATCGCTGGCAGCGCGGCGGGCGCTTCCAGCACCGCCTGGCTGCGCCGTACGGAGAGGTGATACACCTTTTCGTAGTCCACCGCATAGGTCTGGCGCGGTGCGCTGGGGCGGACGGTGGTGCACTTGCGGTTGTCATTATTCTTATTGTTGTTGTTGTTATTATTATCATCATCTCCATCGCATGCCACTGCGACGGCGGCCTCTGGTGCGGCGGCGGCGTAGCGCTTCGGGGCCCCAACCTTATTCTTGTTGGAGGTGGTGGTGTGACGCGCAGCCATCAAAAGGTTTGTGTCCACGTGATCATTGTTATTATTATAATTATTAGTGAGTACCAATGGAAGGGACTTGTGAGAGAAACCGGCAAAAAAGGACATCTGTAGTGATTTCTGGAAGTATGTTGTTTTTGTTCGTATCATCTTACTTTTTTTTCTGTTTCCCTTTTCTTCGCTGCTCTTGATGCTGTGGCGAGTGCTCGCACTCTTTCTTTTCAAGAGGAGCGCAGATCTGTATTTTTATATATATATAAAAGATCTTCAGAGTGTCGCTATCTCAAAGAGCAATGAAAACAAAAAGAAATAGTATTAATAAATGTCTTGGAGAGAGTGTGTATGAGATAGAGAGAGAGAGAGAAGGAGAGAGAAATGTATAAAAACATCGACATCAAGAACGAATAAACAAGGAGAGAGAGAAAAAACACACACAATAAAAGAAAAACACTACATAGTAAAAAAAAAAACAGCTCCTCTTTGTTTTTAATTAAAATAACAACGACAACGACAACAATTAATGATTATTAACATATTATTATTACTTTTGGAGTTTCAATGAGTCCACTGAAATAAAGAGAACAAACATGGAGTTTGAAAAAGAAGAACACTTATATAATTATACGCATATATATATTTTGAGAGAGAGAAAAACAAAAAAGACTGAGAGAAAAGAAAACACTGGGTAACAATGACAAAGAATAAACTGCTGTGGCACATTCATACACACAGATATTTATTCATTTGTTTACTTTTTTTTTTTTTACAAAAAGAAAGAAAGAAATGTGTGTGAGAAAAAAAGCAAATCAATAAATGGAACTACTGCAATCACTTTTTTTTTTTACTCCGTAAGAGAAAAAGAGAAAAAAAGAGCTTCAATAGATGCAACAATAAAATACCTCGAGAAAAAAAAGAGGAAACAAATGCAAAAATAAGAAAAAAAGGTAATTAAGTGGAAACACTTAAAGTGACTAAATTAAAGAATAAAAAAAAGTGAGGAAGTTACAATAAGATCGAATTACAAAAAAAGGGTAAACAAAGCACTGCCGTTTTGACTTCCCTAAAAAAAGTGAGAGCAGTAAGAGAAGGAAACAAGATTATATCCATCCATTCATCATATAGTACAGTATACAACAGACACACATAAAAAGAAAAATAAACAAAAAGATCGTTTTTTATAATTGTTATCTTCTCATATTCTCTTCTCTTATCAAATGACTGCCTTTATCCTTTTTTCTTTTCTCAATTGTTTTCTTAATTGTTTTTGTTTATTTTTGTTTCAATTATTAATCTGTTCTACCGTTTTTGTTTGCACGGCAGCAGCTCATGGAAAAAAGTATATCTTCACCGCGATGGTTGTGCCGACGATACCGCCGCCGAGGCCAAAGAGAAACATTATAATCGTTAAAAAGTACTCTGTCCGATTCGTCTCTTCCTCCACCTCCACCTCGACGTTGCCGTCCGCGTCCCGCGGATGCCCCGTGGCGCCCAGCGGATTCTCCCGATCGTCGATGCTGTGGTAGTTATGGCCCGCGTGTCCCGGCTGCGGCCGGTCGAGCAGCGGCCGCTGTTCACTGTGCGTGCCAGCCGCCGCCGCCGCCGCCGGCCGCGGTGCGGGCGTGAAGGGCGCGTAGCCCTGTTTGTGGAGCTGCCAGCGATAGAGCGCGGGGAAGATAAAGCAGAGGCTGCTGCTGCACAGCCCGCCGAGGAAGGCGACAATGGAGACGATGCCAGGCAGCAGCAGCGCGCCAATGATCGAGATGACGTTGATCGTCATGGTGACCAACAGGTGGTCTTTCAGCGTGATGGTCTCAATTTTCCGCGTGTTTTCTTTTTTGTGCTTGTGTAGCACTTCCATCTGCTGCCGATGCAGCTGCAGCATGTTATCCACATGATCTTCCTGCTGTTCGCTGTACACGGTGACAGTTTTGTGGTGCGACCGCGGCATCGGCGTCGGCGGCTTGGAGGCCGCCGGCGGCGGCAGCCGATGCATGCCCTCCCCGTCGCTGTCGCCGTGGAGGCTCGAGCTGAGCACGCTCGGCGGGACGGCGGGCGCGGCCGGTGGCGTGAAGCCAAACGTCTGCAGTGGGTGAAAGAAGAAGCTGTTGTTGGCCGACTGCAGGACGGTGCTGAGCGCATCGCCGAGGTGCTCCGCGGTGGTGTAGTAGCGGTGGTCATCCGCGCGCGGCGGGTAGCGGTGGAGGTGGTGCGGCCGCGGCCCGGGCGCGGTGTGCACGAGGGGCAGGTGGGGGTGGTGTTGATGGCTCTCCGCGCTGCCGCCGAGTTGGATGCGCTGCTGCTGCTGCGGCCGCTGCGTCCGCCGCCGCCGCAGCGGCGGCGGCGCCTCCTCGCCGTGCTGATTCAGTTGGCTGTCGGTGGTCGGATGGGACCCGAGCCGCTGCCGCTGCGGCGCATCCTGCTCGTCGTCGTCCGCGTCGCTGGCGGAAGACGCAGTGGTGGATGAAGAAGTAGATACAATGAACTGCTCGCGGATGCGGAGGTGCACGAGCTGCCGCTTTTCGTCCTCGTCCGCATCGAGCTTCTTGTTCAGCTCCTCTTCCAGCTCCACGAGGTGCGTGAAGTCCGGCACGTGCGTCGCGATCGAGGCGCTGCTGTAACCATACCACAATATGAAGATGGAGTCGCGGATCGGGAAGAGCACAATGACGTAGGCGAGCATAATAGGGATCGCATAAAAGCAGTAGCCGATAAAGAAGAGCACGTCCGTGCGTGGGTTATAGTTGCTGATGACGTTCTCGCGCACTTGTAGGGGGCTGGAGAGGTAGCCGAAGAGCCCGACCGCGGCGTGGATGCCGCCGGAGACGACGAGGCTGATGAGCGCCACCTGCTTCATCGTCTTGCGACACATGTGGTCGAGCGTCGCGTACACTTGGAAGACGAGCGACTGGCAGTCGAAGGAAAACATGATGATCGGCAGCGCCAGTAGCGGATGCAGGCCCTCCCAGTAGCGCACGCCGCTGCCTGCGGGGGTGACCGCACCGCCGCCGCTCGCGGTGCTCGTTGGCGCGGCGCCGAACTGGTCGGGCGCCGGCACGAAGTACCGGAAGATGATGAGGAAAGAGATGAAGCAGGTGCTGCTGATCGCGAGAAAGGATGTGGCGTGAAGCGCGCCGAGCGAGGGCACACAGGTCACCGGCACAATCACGCACAGCCACACGAAGAAAAGAATGTGCTTCGGCGTCTGTAACGTGTCGCGCACCAACGCGATGGGCGACGCGTTGAAGTAAAAAAGGAGCGGCTCGAAAATGTCGGAGAGCACGACGAGGTAGCCGACCGCGCTGCCCACGTTGTAGAAGAGCAGCATCCATCGCACAAACTCCAGCCAGACGTTGCCGAGCAGCTTCTGGGTGATCTCCTCATAGCTATTCAGCCCTAATTTTTCAATACTCAGTACGATAAAGTCCACGGACACTAGCGTCATGTACGCGACAAAGAGCAGCAGCAGTGACGCGGGGTACACCGCTGCGTTGGCGTACGCGGACGGCAGGGTGAGGATGCCCGCGCCCATCGTTGTCACCGCGAGGCTCAGGGCGGCGCCCAGCACGCTGCCGGGGCTGAAGAGGCCACCTCCCCCTTTTGTAGGCGAAGTTGGACTCATGTACACACAAGAAATTAATAGCAATAATTATTATAGAAATATAAAAAGAGTGATCTGTGTCTTTCAATATTGATCTATAAATGAAGAAAAAAAAAACTAATGTGTGCGTTATTGAGATGTTCGTCCTTCACCTTTTTTCTGTATATATATACTATATATATATATCTGTTTGATATACCTAATTACCCTTTTTTTTTTTTTGCGTGTGTTGTATTGTAGAGGAGAAGAACAATGCATACTCATAGGAGAAACCATTCTGTATCATGGACAGCGTTTTTTTTCCTTTTATTATTATTATTATTATGTTTTTCTTTCTCGTCAGGTGTGAATGGTGCGCACTCATGAAGAATGACAAACACAATCAAATATAGGAAAACAGTACGATATACTAAAGAAGGGCTCTGCACATTTAAGTGTTTATCATTTTTTTTTTTGTTATGTGCACGATAAAACGCAATGATGGTCTTAGCAAGTTGTTATCAAAATAAGCAAGCAAAAAAAAAGACAAAACAAAAAGTAATCATAGTATTAAAGCGGCAAAAAAAAAAGTAGTTACCTTCAGCACAATATATATAAATAGCAAGCCTATGTATTCAATATTCTTTTCCAACACCTTAGAACACCTTCCAGCCCATCAACTGATTGTCTTCGCTGAGCCCGCAGAGCACACCACCGCTCCAGCACACGGTTATCAGATTTTTGTGATGCTGGCTGGTCGTGGAGGTCTGCATTGGTGGCTCTAGGACACCAATCACGGATGCTGCAAGCGAACCCGCGGACAGGTCGAGCGTCGCTGCACTCCTAACGGGTGCTGCCGTGGGTGGTGCGAGTTGAATGCACTTGTTGATGGAGAAGAGAAGCACCTCCCCGCCGTAGCTGCCGAGCGCCATAATGACATCGTCGTTGCGGGCCGTGTTTTTGTTCTCCATGTTGTAAAAGTTCTGCACCATGGCCAAATCATTCTCCACCGCCGCCTCGTCCGCGCGCCCTGCGACGGAGAGATTCGCGAGGTTCGTGCGGTAATAGAGGGAGAACTTGTTGTCGACGGACTGCAGATGCAAAAAAGGAGGACTATAGCGGTACACCGCCGTCGTCGGCAGCCGCGCATCCCACACCGCGACCTGGTGATCGCGCCCGGTGGAAATAAAATAATTGTGATAGTACGCCAAGCTGCCACCCCCACTAGCACTGGCACTAGCCCCACCACCGGGTGCACTCGTCGCAGCGTAGTTATCCGCGTAGGTCACGCAGCAGACCTCGCCGGCGTGCGCGCGCGGCAGCTCCAGCGCGGGTCGGCCCGTCAGACGATCCCAGCAGAGAATGGCGCCGTTGCTGTGACCCGTGAGGTAGCGATCGGAGGACGCCGCAGACCGCGACGACGCGCGGTTGAACACCTCCACGTGGGTCACAACAGACGCGACGTCCGTCTCCTGGACACAATTTGAGGCGCCGCCGCTGCCTTTGCTGCTGGAGGTGAACACGCGCAGTTTTTTTCGCTGACCCGCGAAACAGTGCTGCCCGCTCGCCGACAGCGCAACGGCCGTCACCTTATCCTCCCCTGACACGTACCGGTCGCGGCTCGCGTAACCGGCGTCGGTGGAGAGGTTGACACTGCCGCCGAGGTTTTTATTCAGCTCCATTTCACGGAAGCAGAATGGGGATGCGGCCGCGCTCGCAGGCCTCTCCTCTTGAGAATTAGTCGTATTACTATTCCTTTTACCTGGCGTGGTGGCGGCGTCCTTGTTCGTGGGAAAACAATCGTAGAGACGGATGGAGCCGTTATCAAATCCACCGACCACAAAACGTTTGTGGTTGCTCTGCAGGCTGATGGGCAGCGACGGCGTCGTGGTTTCCTTCACCTTCTCAATCCTTGTGCGGTTATCACCCTCCCCACTGCCGCTGAGGAAGGGGTCGGACGTCACCGCCCCCGTGTCGTCGTCGTCCTCGTCGCCGAGACGCGCGCTGCCGCGGCCGCCGTGGGTCCTTTTGCGGCCCCCACCATCGCGGCCGGGTGCGCGCAGCTGCCAGTGCACCAGCTTCCGGTCGTAGCCCACCGTGAAAAGGGAGGAGTACGCGTACAGCGACGCGCCGGGCGCGGCCGCTGCATCGGTCTCCGCACTTGTCTCCGTGTCCATTGACAGCATCCCGCGCACGTGCTTGCCGGCGTGGATGGCAAACGGCGTGATGTAGTAATGCTGGGCGCCGCCGTTGTACCGCCGACAGACGCTCTGGATGCGATTGTAAAAGAGGTCGATCATGCGGAGGTAGGCGGCGTAGCGCTCCTGCGTGACCTGGCTGATGCGCTCCACGCTGATGGGTGCATCGCCGTCGCTCCTACTGGTAGGATGACTGCTGCTCGTGTAATTGTTTTCTTTTACCATCGGCGCCGCTGTCGTTGTTGGGCCTTCCCCACCCCCCACCGCTGCCCTGCCGGCAGCGGCGGGGGCTTCCAACAGCTCCTCTTGTGCGTCCGCGCCACCGCGCCGGGCGTCTTCCGGCTGCGGCTGCCGCGCCTTGTAAAGGCGGCGGTTCTCCTCCTCGAGCGCCTCGATGTAGTGCTGCGCGCGCTCCGCCTTCAGCGTGGCGGCCTGCAGGTCCAACTGCGTCTTGAGCTGCTGCTGCACCTGCGCCTGGTCGCTCACGTGCGCCTGCTTGTACGTCACGTACTCGTCCTTCAACACAAACACTTCCTGCGTCTTGATCGCCAGCTGCTCCCGCAGCGCGGTCAGCTCGTCTGCCTGCCGCCGCGACTGGATCTGCAACTCGATGAGCACCGCGCGGTCCTGCGCCGCGTCGACGAGCTCCGCCGCCTGCTGCGCCGCGGTGGTTTCCAGCACCGCCTTCTCGCGCTGCAGCTGCTGCAGCGCCTCCCGCGTCTGGAGCGCCGCGTGCTGCTCCCGCGACACGCGGTCGAGCTGTGCGCGGGTCTCGCGCAGCGCCATGTGGAGCTGTGCGCGCTCATCGAGGACGCGGTCCAGCCGCCGCGCTCGCTGGTGCGCGTCGTCGTAGAGACGGAAGAGAGAGAGGAACGGGTCGCGCTCGAGGCGGTTCCGCCGCCGCAGCTGTTCGGTCAGCCGCACGATCGCCTCCGTGCGCCACGGCGCCGCGGCGGCGCACACCGGCTCATCCTGCGTCACATCTTCGTGACTCATTTTTTTTTTGAAACAATTTTTGTTCTACAATAAGGAAGCTAACAAATGCTAACGAGAGAGAGAGAGAGAGAGAGAGAGAGAGAGAAGTAAATTATTTTCTTCTTTC
>AUXH01000520.1:0-13782 GCA_000482145.1 Strigomonas culicis | reverse complement strand
GTTCACCTTCTCACCACTTCGGCGGAGACCACGGAGGACTTGGATGTTTTTAGGTTAACAAAAAAAAAAAAACTGTAAATGCTGTATGCCGCATCAAATCGGCCAACAACAACACCACTGCCAAGACACCCATAGAAAAACAAACAAACGAACGCCACCGCACATGCGGAGCAAGCGGATCGGATCGACTTCAGAGATCCGCAAAGAAACCAAAGAGGGAAAGAGCTGCGCGCGCTCAGCTTTTGAGTTTCCGACACGTGAACGTTGTTGCAACGGTTATGGGTTTTCTTGTTCCATGCTCTCTTCTCTCCCTCCCCCCTTTCTCTCTGTTTTGTTTTTTATTTTAGTTTTTCGAAGTTGTGGTGATCGTTGTTTGCTGCTGCCGCAACCCGTGGGGAGCTGATGCTAGAGCGTGTGATTCTTTTTTCCGTGCACAGTGTGGTGCACGTGGCGCTCTACACGTTGCCGCGACTCCTCTTTGCGCTCTTCGTGCGTGTGCCGCGGACGGTTTGGGACTGGATCGCGCGCCGCAAGCTGCCGTGCACCTATAGCTTTGCACGTGAGCGCCACATTGACGTGGTGACGTCTGAAACGGATAAGTCGGCCGGCGAGCGGCTGCTGCGTTTGTTCGGCCTGAGGAAGAACATGCGCTACGGCGGCCCCATGTACAGCGGCCACATCCACACGGTGCTCGGCAACGCGCGGCTCTCGCGCCGGGTGCCCTACGAGCGAGAGCTGGTGGAGGCGGACGATGGCAACCCCATTTGCCTGGACTGGCTGAAGGTGCTGGAGGGGGCAGCGACGAAGGTGAAGGGTGTGATCCTTGTCGTCCCAGGCCTGGGCAACTACGGGCAGTCCAGCTACGTGCAGCGGTGTGTACGTAACTGTGTGCGGCGCGGCTACCACTGCTGCGTGCTCACGCCGCGGGGGATGGGCTCCGCGCCGCTCACCAAGCCGCAGCTGACGTGCGTCACCTTTACAGCCGATATCCGCTGCGTCATGCACAAGGTGTTTGGGCGGGAGGGGCTGGAGGCGCGTTTCCAGCGGCGGCTGCCGTGCTTTGCGGTGGGCTACAGCGCGGGCGGCACGATGCTCATCATGGGCATCGCGCAGGAGCTCCAGCTGATGGAGGGCCAGACGACCACGCCGCACATGCACCCGGAAGGGTTCCCCTTCGAGTGCTGTGTGTGCCTCAGCGCGCCGTACGACATGGCGACGCACGCGGCTTCGATGCTGACGCGCGTCGGCCGCTTGCTGTACCAGGCGCCGCTCGTGACGGCGCTGCGCAAGTACACGCACAAGCACCGCGCGGTGCTGGTCGGCGGGCTGCCCGGCGTACCGCAGGTCACGGACCGCACGGTGGACGCCTTCATGGCGCGGCTCAAGACGGTGGAGGACTTCGACGAACACGTCGTGGCGCCGCACTTCGGCTACAAGTGCGTCGAGGACTACTACGCGGACGGGTCGCTCTTCAAGTGGCTGCCGCACCTGCACACCATCCCTGTCGTGTGCGCGGCTGCGCGGGACGACCCGGTCACGGGGCACTCGCTTCGGACGGCGGACTGGCAGCGGCTCGTGGACCACACGAACCCCAACGTGGCCTACGTCGAGACGCCGACCGGCGGGCACCTGGGGTACATGCTCGGGCCGGTGGATGAGTGGCGAACGGCCCCGTGCTTCTTGGACCATTTCCCGGTGGACTGTATAGATCATCTGGTGGCGGCGAAGGCTGCAGACCCCTCTCTGTAGTGGTGTTGGGGGTTCGTGTGGTGACAGCGTTGTTTCACGTTGGTGTTTCGTTCCGAGTAAATGGGTACGGTTTTGTCCTCTATTCTAATGCACGCGCGCGCGCACACACACACACACATACATACATATATAATGCTCTTAGTAGAAACGTAATGCATTAACAAAAAAAGACACAACCACTAATGCATCTGCCTCCCTCCGTAATGCACACCGATAACGGATCACTGTTGAGGCGCACAAAAAAAAAAAGGGAGATACGCTTCGTGTGTCTGGTTAAGGAAACGGATGGCTAATAAAGTAGTTTTGTGTGGCGTCACGACATACAGTACACATCGAGAATGGCAATAACACAAGCAGATCTGAGAATCACATGGCCGTATTATAGTCTTCTCTTCCTTCTGTTCTTACGTATCGTATAATTTTTAGGCTCTAGTACCCACCAGTATCTCTGCGCTTTGAAAGCTGTTCCCCACCTTCCCCACCACCCACCGTATCAACAGGATGAGTGAAGTGAACACACCCAAGTTCCCTCGCGTTCCCCACAGCACGTGGGCGCGTGGCCTTATCTGGCTGAACGGCGTCTCTCTCTTAGTCTGCGGCGCAATCGCCTTCGTCTTGAACTGCATGACCTTCAGCGGCATCAGCCACGTCTTTGTCTGCCTCTACTGGGTTCTCTTCGGCGTCATCACGATCCTAGTGGAGCTGCGTTTACCCTTTGCCGAGAGATTCTTCGGCTTCTCGTGCACCAAGTGCGGACAGGCGGTCTTCTTCATCTTTGCGGGGACGCTGGGCGTGTCCCTCGGCATCGGCTTGACGGCCGCGAAGCTAATCCCCTTCATCGCTGGTATCGCCAGCGTCGCGATCGGCGCGGCGTGTTACACGGACGCAGTGATCACGGATAAGGTCAGCACCTCCAGAAATACCGTTACCGTGGAAACCGTCGTCTAGAAGGAAAGGAGAAAAAAAAAACAATAATGGTTGTGATAAAGAACTACTTGACAGAGAAACACGCAAGGGTATCTCCGCGTGTTTTCATATCTAACGAAAGTGATAGTAGTGTTACTGCGAACAATCCATTATCTTTATCATGGTTGCTTCTCTATTGCTTAATATCGTAGATTTCTCTCTAATGGTGTATGCATGATTTTTTTTCTTTTGGTGTTTAGTTGTTTGGCTAGTTAATTGGTATCGCTACACATTGCTTTGATAACGGTCATGATTGCTGTGACATTAAGAAGGGACAAAAAAACGACACATGGGATGCACTTTCATTTCTCTGTGCTATTCACCATTCACGCGTCGCGGTCAATCACGTAGAGACCGGAAACCATATGCGCACCCTTTCCCTCTCTCCCCCTCGTCTTCCGCTAGATCTAGTTACACGAAAGAGGTAGGATCACCGCGAGCACACGGCGGGTACATCTCACCCATGCGACGGCTGCAGACTGTGCTGGGCCGCACGCGGGGCCCACGGCGCCTGGCGGGCGTGCCACGGTCCGCACAGCGCTACGCGACGCCTGGCCGTCCCAGTCCTCCTGCGCCCCCCAAGGCGCCGCCACCACCGCCGCAGGCTCCAAAGGGAGCACTCCCTGCGCTCAAGGCACCGGTGACGGCACCGCCGCCGCCGCCGCCAGCGGCACCGAAGGCACCGCCGCAGGCTCCCAAGGCAGCACCCGCGGCACCAAAGGCACCGGTGACAGCACCGCCGCCGCCAGCGGCACCGCAGGCTCCCAAGGCAGCACCCGCGGCACCAAAGGCACCGGTGACAGCGCCGCCGCCGCCAGCGGCACCGCAGGCACCGCCGCAGGCTCCCAAGGCAGCACCCGCGGCACCAAAGGCACCACCGCCGCCGCCGGCACCGCCGCGGCGCCGCCCGCCGCACCCGCTCTACGACATCGCGCCGCCGCGCACCCCGTCGGCGCGCACGCCGCCCAGGTCGATGTCTCGCGCGGTGGAGGAGGCCATCGAGGATGCCCAGCGCACGCGCGTCCTGCGGCCTTTCCAGCCACCGCAGGAGCCGCCGGAGGCACCGGTCGCCGCAGCGGTGCCGATGGACTTCAGCTCACACCACGACCACCTGCAGCCGCTACCCGCCGATCTCGCGGAGAGCTTGGACCGACACGAGGTGCCCGTCGCCCTCGGCGGTGAGCACCCCGTGGCGGAGGCTGCCGATGCCCCCGCCACCACCGGCGACGCGGCCGCACAAGCACAGGCCGCGGACGCGGACGCCGGCGCTGGTGCGGCCGCTGCCGCCGTGCGGTGCCAGCCGCCGGTGGCCGTGTGGGAGGCGCAGCTGCGGCCGTACGCGGACAACAGCGTGTCCTGCGTGAAGGTCATCGCGGAGCGCGGCGTGCGCCGCTTGGCCGACACGATCGTCATCCAGCTCGTGGAGACGCCGTCTACCGCCCTGTCCGCCGTCCGCGCGCTGTCGCTCGCGCTGGACGACGTGGCCGCGCTGATCGCGAAGCACACGCCGGCCGCCGCCGCGCCGCCGCGCGTGCACACGGTGGAGCTGCGCACGGCGCCGTCGTGTGACTTCTTCGTGGCGGCGCAGAGCCCGCTGGAGCTGGGGCTGGGCGAGCGGCTGGCCTACCAGCGCGCGAAGGAGGTCGTGCTGGCGCGCCTGCGCCACCCGTCGCCGCCGGTCCGCTTCACCGCCTTCGCGCAGAACCGCGTGACGGACTTCGGCGCGGAGGTGTTCTTCGCCTGCGGCCGCCGCTGCCTCGTCGCGGACCCGACGGTCGCGGCCGGCGGCGACCCCGTCGTCGGGTTCCCATCGCTCGCGATGGGCGTGTGGCCGGCCGCGTCGACCGTGGACGCGGCGCGCCGTCAGCACGGCGCGCAGTTCGCGGTCGATGTGCTGCCGCGGCTGCACCGCTGCGACGCGTTGAGCCTGCGCGACGCCGGGCTGCTGGACGGGGTGGTGGACCTCACCGGCAGGGAGGTCTCGGCCGCGGCGGACGAGGGCCCGGCGGCGGCGCCCGCCGCGCGGCCCAGCTGGAGCGCGCGGCTGGAGGAGCTGCTGCTGCGCCGCGTCTGCCCCACGCCGGAGTGGCGCGCGCGCGTGCTGCGGTGCGCGTTGCTGTCGCGCGACGTGTGCGCGCGGGTGCAGGGCGGCGGGCCGCCGGGCGACCTGATGCGCCAGTGGTACGCCTACGCGTGGCAGGTGCTCACGCACGCGGACCCGGCGAGCATGATGCTCGAGTGCGACGACCTCACGGAGGCGCTCGTGCGGTCGGAGGCCAGCCAGGGACAGGCCCGCCACGTGCGCCACCTGCGGCGCATCGCCCGGCGCGCGCTCGCCCCGCTGGTCAACACGTCCTTCGTGAGCCTCAAGGACGGCGAGTCGGAGCACTGGGTGGACGCGCTGCAGCGCCTCGCGTCGCCGACGGCGCCGGGCGGCTACGCGGGCACGCTGCTGCTGGACTGCTCCGCGCACGGCGTCGAGCGCACGCTGCGGTTTGTGGCGTCGCACCTCCGCGCGGCGGCCAGCGCGTCGCCGCAGCTGCATCTCGTGCTGCTCGGCGGCGCGGACAGCGCGGCCCGCGTGCTGCCGCAGCTGCCCTGCGCGGCGCTCGTGTCGTCCGCGTCGCCGGTGCTCGACTGGGCGGACTTCAACCGCACGTCGTCGCTGCAGACAGTGCAGGTGTTCAGCCGCGCCGGTTGGCCGGCCGACCTCTGCCAGGACACGCTCCTTGCCGCGGTCACCTACCTGCAGCACCGCGGGCTGCCCTACGTGGTCAGCGCGCCGGATGGCGCGCAGCGGCTCGTTGCCGCGCTGAGCCGCGAGGCGCTCGCCCTCGTCCGCGGGTCGGCCGCCGCCGCCGACGTGGAGGCCGCCGCCACGCGCCACCTGCACCTCCGCCACGGGCCGCTGCGCCTCATGGACCTCTACGGCACGCGCGCTGTGCTGCTCATGCTGGCCGCCGCGCCGGCGCGGCCGGCGCGCACCGTGGACGACACCGCCGTCGCGCTCGACGGGCTGGAGCGCATGCTGCAGGACGGGAGGCCCGGGCTGCGGCGCCCCGGCTTCTACGCGTCCGCGGCGGCCACCGAGGCGGAGCAGGCGGTGGTCGACCAGTACTTCAGGGCGGCGCTGCCGTCCGTCGCAGACCGTCTGCTGGCGGTGCTTGTGAACGAGTGCTGCGCGCTGCTCGACGAGGGCGCGGTCCTCACCCCGGATGACGTCAACGCGCTCGCCGTGACGGCGCTGGTGATGGAGGAGAGCTCCGGCGGTGTGCTGGGCCTCGTGGACCGGCGCCCCGGCGGCGTGGCCGAGTTCGCACGCAGCATGCACATGCTGGCGGCCCGCCACGGCGCGCACCTGGCCCCGCATCCACTGCTGACGCGCATCGCGGAGGCGGAGCAGTCGTTTGCCAACGTGACGGACGCGGTCCTACGGCCGCCGCAGGCTTGAGCGTGCCACGCAGCTGACAGCAGGTGGTAACCACAAAACATAAGAAATGAATCAACGAAAAAAAAAGGTATTACTCTTTTTGTCACATATTGATACTGTTATTTTGTCATATTAGTAACGTAGTAGATCTCTCGGTAATCTTAACGGAAGCAGGTGAGACGTCAACCACAAAACATTGCGAACATCTTTGCTTCACAAGAACACTCTTCGTTGAATGGAACATAGGCCCAACCGTACAAGATGGTGGTATCACACATAGGCGTGGGCATATTACACAGCAATGCGTTTATTTCTGTCTCTCTCTCTCTCTCTCTCTCACTCCCTCTTTCTGTGTCTCTTCCACATGATATACTGGGAATATGTATGCGTAGTCCTCTATTAAATACACATACATATCTTTTAACTGCGTGCGGCACTCTCTTCTTGTTGCCTTGTAGTGTCCACGTCGGCCGATTTGTATACCTATAAGAAAAACTTGCACCTTTTGTCTTCCTTCGTTTTGCAATGGCCGATGAGGATCTCTTCTCACTAGCCGTGGCGCAGACGATCGACGCGCTGTCCTTCTCCCAGACGCATGAGGTGGACTCCGACTTCCGCGCCCACAGCCGCGCTACGATCGAGAGCGTGCGCTCCCTCCAACGCGAGCAGCACAACCGCATCGAGTCGCAGTACGGCGCGCGCTCCGCGTCGCCGAACTTCCTCGGGACACAGCTGCTGGCCGAGTACCGCGGCGAGGCCACGTCGGTGCAGCTGGCGAAGGAGGCCGGCGACCCGCAGCTGACGACCGCCATCAGCAGCATGACGGACAACCAGTGCAAGCTCTTCAAGAAGGAGATGAAGCAGCGCATCCACGAGTGGGAGGGCTGCGTGCGTGACGCGACGGCCCAGACGGAAGTGACCGCGGAGCAGAAGGCACCGCTGCGCTCCATCTACGAGCTCTACAAGGTCAGCAAGGGCAAGGTCGGCGCGACGGAGACGACGCGCGGCATGAGCACCCGCAGCACGACGGTCGAGCACAGCGTGTCCATGGCGCCCTCGACTACCGTGCGCGCGAGCGACTCCAGCGTGGTGACGGGGGTCGGCCACTCCGGTACGAGCCGCCTCAGCTCCTCCACCGTGGCCGCGGACGACACCCCCATGGCGTCCATCAAGACGACGCCGAACGCGGCCGCCGCGGCCGCCGACACGAGCGACATTGGCAACTCCATCCCGCGCGTGCCCATCGGCACCGTGCCAGCGGAGCAGCTCAGCGACGCGGACTTGAACGCGGAGAAGCGGCGGCTGAAGCAGGTGCTGCACCGCTTCGAGAGCGAGTTCGAGCGCGTGAAGGGGGAGCGACCGAACCGCCGCGACCGCAGGGGCTTCACCGCCGAGTACCACCGCTACGGCCAGCTCAAGAACGAGATCGCAAAGCGAGAGGGGAAGCCGGCCGCGGATTAGCGGATCATTTTGGTATCCATGCAGTTTTTTTTTTCGTTCTCTTCTCTTGTTGATGTTTATGAGTCGCGTTCATTTTTGTATAAGCCCACTTCAGAGCTACGGCGCTATATGGGTTCCACTAGATTTTTTTTTTACTTGTTTTATTTTATCGCACGCAGTTCGCACATTCGAACGCTATGGCTGATATTTCTCGCAGCATCACCTTCTTCTTCTTGCTGCTCGTTGAATTGTATTCCCTTCCTTCTACTGCTCTCTGCCACCTCCTCCCCTCTTCTTCTTCTGCAAGAGTAGGTTACATCCTAATGCCCAAAAAAGAACAAAGTAGTGCCCGAGTGGGTAGTAACGGCAAGAGCGCCGAGGAGACGCTGCGGATGCTCTCACAGCGCCCCTTCTCGGAGAGCCACGTGTCGGAGCTGCTGGCGGGCATGAAGGACGGCTTCATGGCTGCGGACATCAACCGCCGCGATGACGGCGCCCTCGAGATGGCGACCGCCTACGAGGCGCTGCCGAACCGCCGGTACATCCGCTACTTTTCCAGCAAGCTTCCCACCACCTTCGCCGTCTTCAACCAGATCCGCACGACGACCCGCACGGTGTCGCTGTCGGAGAAACAGCTTAGCAGTGTCATGAAGGGCTTCGAGGCCACCATCAGCGGCCAGGAGGCGGGCGGCGTGATGGAGGTGGAGAAGCGCATCTCGGACCCCCTGCCCTTCGTCAGTGTGTTCTTCGAGCAGCTGTGTCCCCAGGCGATTAGCCCCAAGGCGACGCGGCCGCTGAGCGGCGCGACCTTCCTGCTGCTGTCCGTCATCACGGGCAACCTGGAGCTGTGCGAGCGCTGCCTGCGCGCGGGCGCGAACCCGAACAACATGTCGTTTCTGCAGGACGAGAAGCCGGCCATGTCGGAGATGTTCCACGGCTACAGCCCCATGTACATCGCTGTGCTGGCGGAGCAGATGGAGGTGCTCGAGCTGCTGTCGCGCTACGGCGGCAGCGTCAATGTGTACGACCGCTGGGGCCGCTCCCCGCTCCTCGCCGCGGTGCAGATGGACAACGTCGACCTCGCGCGGTGGCTGCTGGAGAAGGGGGCGGAGCGCTTCCACCGCGACAGCTTCGGCCTCACCCCCACCGCTCACGCGGTCGGGATGCCGATGATCCGACTGCTGGAGGAGGTGTCCGTCGAGGAGAAGAAGGAGGACGGCACCGTTCAGATCGTGCGGCTCTGCGGCACGAAGGAGGGTCTGTGCTCCTGCGGGTCCGGCCGCGCCAAGTACCGCTGCGGCTGCGTCGACGACATGTACGCCCGCCACCGCGACGAGCGCAGCAACTTCACGTGGGCGCCGCAGGGCGACTTCAAGAAGATTTTAGAGGCAGAGCAGCACATGCTGGCGCAGAAGAAAATACGCATGGTGTTAGCAGCCCAGAAGAAGACAGTGCAGAAATGAGTCCATGGACGACCGGTGTCGCTCGCCGTGGCCTCTGCCGCTGCGTTTCTGCCCACCTGTGTGCCATATGAACGAACGGATGCTGATCCTGTATGCCATGAGCAACCTAGTGATAATAACAACCACGGAGTCCGGACCTCTTGTGAGGAAAAAACAGGTCGTAGCCGAGAGAGAGAGCACGGGCTCTCCTTTCTGCGCTTATGCACTACGGCCAAATAGATGTGGTTCATGTTGGTAGGAGTGATGCTGTTCTCTTGCACTTTATGTTCTCTCTCTCTCTCTTTGTCTTTTGGAAGTTACTCTTTGATTTGTTTTTCACCTTTTTTCTTTTCGCCCTTTTGTTTTAAAAGAATATAAACTAATTAGTATATCTTAATTTAGTTTGCTATTTCTGTATCTAAATATTACACTTTTTTTAATTTGCGTCTTTTTTGTTTTTGCACCTCTTTGCTCTTCTCTCCCTGTATCATGTCCACTGCCGTTTTCCACGAGGACCCCGCCGCTGAGATGCTCCGCACGGAGCGCCTTAAGCAGCTGATCGCGTCCGAGGACTCCATCGCGGAGAACAAGGTCAACGCGGAGCCGCTGGCCGAGGCGCGCGTCTCGCCGCTGCTCCCGCCCACGACGGAGGACGTCGAGGAGCCGGTGCGGGAGGAGCCACATATCTCCACATGGACGCGTGTGACTTCCATCGTGACGCTCCTGCTCTTCTACGTGATGGCGTACATCCGCGAGTCGTACCGTAAGGTGTTCCCGCACCCGAACAAGTTCTACCGGAAGGGCTACGCCCCCATCGTGAAGGACTTCGACGACTACTGGAACCGCCGCTTCTACCGCCGCATCCGTGAGTGCTTCACGCGCCCGATCGACTCTCGTCCGTCGCGCGTGATTGGCATCATGGAGCGGACCGTGAAGGATATGAACTCCGAGTTCGAGTACACGGGCAAGATCACGCCCGCGATCAACCTCGGGTCCTACAACTACCTCGGCTTTGCGGAGGACACGCCGTCCATCACGTACGACGTGCTGGACACGATCGACGACCTCGGCCTTGCGTCATGCAGCGGGCCGCAGGAGCTCGGCCAGAGCGCGGCCGTCGCGCGCCTCGAGAAGGAGTTCGCGGCCTTCCTCGGCAAGGAGGACGCCCTCGTGTGCGGCATGGGCTTCGGCACCAACTTCCGCGGCCTGCCGTCGCTCTTCGGCAAGGACACGCTTGCCGTGTCGGACACCCTCAACCACTCCTCCCTCGTCAACGGCGTGCGTAGCTCGGGCGCGAAGGTCAAGGTGTTCAAGCACGACGCCTTCGACCAGCTGGAGACCATCCTGCGCGAGGCGGTGATCCTCGGGCAGACGCCCGCCGGCGAATACAAGCCGTGGCGCCGCATCGTCGTCATCATCGAGGGCATCTACAGTATGGAGGGCGAGATCATCAACCTCAAGAAGGTCGTCGAGCTCAAGAAGAAGTACAAGGCGCTGCTCTTCATCGACGAGGCCCACTCGATCGGCGCCATCGGCCGCACCGGCCGCGGCGTCTGCGAGCACTGCGGCGTCGACCCGAAGGACGTGGACGTGCTCATGGGCACCTTCACCAAGAGCTTCGGCTCCATCGGCGGCTACATCGCCTCGAGCAAGCCGCTCGTTGACTACCTCCGCCAGCACAGCTCCATCGCCCTCCACTGCGACACCCTCGCGCCGCCGTGCGCGCAGCAGGTCGTGTCCGTGCTGAACGTCATTCTCGGCAAGGACGGCACGGACCTCGGCCGCAAGCGCATCCAGCAGCTGAAGGAGAACAGCCGCTTCTTCCGCCGCGGGCTGATGGACCTCGGCTTCATCGTCCTGGGCGACGACGCGAGCCCGGTGATTCCCGTCATGTGCTACAACCTCGGGAAGCTGGCGCCGCTGTCGGAGCTGCTGCTCTCCCGCGGCGTCGCGATCGTCGTGGTGGGGTACCCGGCGACCCCGCTGCTGGAGAGCCGCGTGCGCTTCTGCGTGTCCGCCACGCACACGCGCGAGGACCTGCAGTACGTGCTCGACGTCATGCGCGACGTGTCGAAGGACGTCTACATGGACTACCGCACGCACAGCTCCATCTTCCAGTACCACCAGTAATGCGGTGCTCACTGTTTTTTTTTTTTAAACTCTTCCCAGTTTCTCTGTGTCTCTTTGCTGTCTTCTTTCATTTTTTTCTTTGTAGTGTTCTTTTGTTGAGTAAAAACAATGGGGAAAGAACAACGAGTAATCTTGTTACAATATAGACCCCCCCCCCACTATACATGTCTTTTTACTCCGAATAGGAATAAGAAAAATCAAAAAGAAAAAAGGAAAAAAAAGAAAAAGAGATGGAGAGACGGGAAAAAAAAACACTTTTTTCAATTCAAAAGGCGAAAAACAAATTTTAGAGTTATTATATACGACATATATATATATACATTAATAATAATATCATTTTTATTCATTGCATATTTTTTCTTGTGGAGCAACAACTTGCAAAGAAACAAGAAATTATACTAATAATAATAATAATATATTATTGTACCTGCCAGAGACTCTTTCTGTCTTTTTAACTTTCCGTTGATCAGTTGATAATAATAACTTTTTTTCTTTAGTTTGCGGGTTTTCCTTTTTTTTTTTCTATTGATTCTTTTTCAGATTGCGTCCATTTTTTTCATCTGTTTACTGGTAATGCCCCTAATTAGAAAAAAATTGTGATAGACAATATACAATATACATGATTGTGTGTATCAGAAATGTGCACCACTTCGTACGTTGATGTCCACATGTTTTTGTTTATTTGTATAAAAAAGTAATATGTTTAGCATTTGTGGAAAAAGTGAAACATAATGAAGATGAACAATCTTTATTATATTGCATTTTTTTTTGGTTCGATTGCTTTTCTTAATGAAATTTATCAAGGAAAAAAAATTTTCATCATTTTTTTTTCCCCGTTTATGAACCTCTTTTTTTTCCCCCTTGTTTATGTCACGTACTTGATAAACGAAACAAATATACATAAACATCCATATGTATGTATATATCATGCTGTTAAAAACGTTCAACACTAAAAAAAAAAACATATATACAAAAAAAAATATACAAAAAAAAAAGAAAACAACTGATCAGCGAAAAACAAAAAGAAAAGGTACGATATATTTTGTACATCAAAAGTTGGATAAACAAATATGAATGGCGTCATTGTGAGAGATTGTTTCACGTTTTGTTTTTCCATTTTTTTTATATCCGCACTCTTCTTTTCATTTTTTCATTTTTTTCTTTGTTTGATGAAATATATACATTCTATTCGTTCCGAAGAGGGGGCAAATAAAACACAGACATGAGAATTCTGTACTTCCTATGCTCTGTTGTATCGAATGCAACTGGAAATCATATGTGAAAGGTTGATCTCCCCCTTTTTCTTTCTTATCCGTAGCGCGCTCTCACTTTTTTTTTTTAAGGCTTTCCTCTTTGGACTACTGCGTCATGCTCTGCCTCCTGGCTGCGCTCGTGTGCATTGTGCTGGTGGGCGTTGCTGCCTGGGCCACGCAGCGCGTCGCGCCGTGGGATTTTGAGCGCTCGAACGTGCTGCTCACCGGCGGCAGCGTCGGCATCGGCCTCGAGACGGCGAAGGCGCTCGTGGACCGGCGCGTGCGGCACCTCATCATCGCCGCGCGCCGCGAGGCGGTGCTGCGCGAAGCCGTCGCGGCGCTGGAGCAGCGCCGGCAGCAGACGCAGAGCCCGACGCGCCTACACTATCTGGTGCTGGACGTCTCGGACGAGGCTGCCGTGGCGGCGGCCACCGCGAAGGCGACGGCGCTCTGCAATGGCGAGGCGATCGACCTGCTTATCTGCAATGCCGGCTTCGCGCACCCCGCGCGGTTCATGGACAGCACGCCGCAGAACGCGCAGGACATGATGCGGATCAACTACTTCGGCTGCCTCAATCTGGCGTGGGCCTTCATGCCTGCGATGCTGGCGCAGGGCCGCGGACGGGTCGTGCTCATGTCGAGCATGGCCGCGCGCGCGCCCATCGCGGGGTACACCCTCTACGCGGCCACCAAAGCGGCGCTGCGCGCCTTTGCGCACAGCGTCGACATGGAGAACAGCTGCCTCGGCGTGCGGGTGCAGGTGGTGAGCCCGCCCGACGTCGAGACGCCGGGCTTCGAGCACGAGAACACCATCAAGAGCCCAGAGTGCGCCGCCATCTCGGCCTTCGGCGGCGCAAAGCCCTTCCAGGCGCCCGACATGGGCGCCGCCGTCGTGGCCGGCATCGCGCGCTATCGCTTTGACATCACCCTCGGCAGCGACGGGTGGTTGCTCAGCCACGGCGCGGCCGCCATGGAGCCGCCGACGAGCACCGTGGAGCTCCTCGAGGAGACGCTCGTTGGCGGGGTGATCCGCCTGGGGCTGGCCGTCTTTGCGAAGTTCCACTACAACATTGTGAGGAATATTCGCTGCGATCGCAACGAGAAGAAGGCCAAGTGATAAGGAAAGCAGTTTAACATAGAAAACTAATAAGAAGAAGAACAATCGGCGCCCGCTGTGTGAGCGCTGTTATGGATGTGGCGATGGGGTCCGCTTGGTCTGTTATTCACGTAAGTACCATAGCCTATAGATGTTCGGTGTTCTTTGCTGTTGTCGTATCTGGGCATGCGAACGCTTGTACACAGTCGTTGCGCACCGGTGTTTTATGTTTACGCTCCTCTCTCTCTCTCTCTCTCTCTCGTCCTTACTTTTTTC
>AUXH01000519.1:0-13797 GCA_000482145.1 Strigomonas culicis | reverse complement strand
ACAACAACGAAAAAAGAAACAAAAAAGAAAAAAAAATAAGCACAATCAAGCAACATTAACAATAAATATGCACAATACAGTTTTTGTTACTTTGGAGAAAAAAAAACATGTGAAGCAAAAGAAACAAGAAAAAAAGTTATTTTTTTTTGTTTGAGATTACGAACTTCCATTTGTTCTTTCTTTTTACGACTTTGAAGTCTTTCTTGTCTCTCCCCCCTTCACTCTTTCCGATGATTTGTATAAAGAAAAGAGGACGAGGATGGTAAAATAGAAGGTGTATGTAAAACAAAACACTGAGTGTTTTATTAAGAGAAAACAAAACACAAAAAGCACACAGACACACACACAAAAAAAGAAAAAAAACAAAAACAAAAAACAACAACACCATTCCCAAACAAGCAAACAGAAAAAAAAAGGTGGAAAATGAAAAGGGGAATGCTATAATGAAGCACAAGATAGGTAATAGTGATATTATTCGAAGAAAGCAAGCAAGAAAAAAAAAGCAACTTGTTGACCGTACATACACTGGAAAAAAAAAGAAAAAATCAAAAAGCAAAACCAAAACGAAACGATGCACGAAACTCCAATTCGCTTCAAAAGTAAAAAAGAAAAAACAAAAAACTAAGAAAAGTCTTTAAAGCCCTTTCTTTAAAAATCATTCCTTTATTCTTTTTCTGATTTCCTCTTTTTTTTTTGTACAATTGTTGTCTTTCTACTACAAAAGGCAAAAGGAAAAGAAAAGAAAAAAGCGTCCTTCTGATGATGTTGTTTTATTGGATTTGGAGAACGTAGGTCTTCAGCGTGGTGTTGATCGGGTTCTCCAGCACGGCCTCCGTGTCGGCGAGCATCATATCGAGCCGGTCCTTCATTTTCTTCAAGATCTGGGTCTTGATGTTCACCACCGTCGTCTCGTTGGAGGTGTGGTGGGCGCCGCTCTGTCCCTCCGCCCCCGCCTCCGTGCCCTCCACCTCCTCCGGACGGTCGGGGTACATGTCTTTTCGCCCCTTCGGCGCGCGCCCTGTGCCTCGGCGCTCCGCCGCCGCAGACGGCGCGGCTATCGCCGCGGCGAGCGCGGCCTCATTCTGGACGATGTTCTGCACCCGCCGCCGCGCGTTCGTCGTGAAGGTCTTGAGGCTGCCCACGTACGGCTTCCGCAGCCGCGTCGCGGTGAAGCGCTGCAGCACGGAGGCCGCGAAGAGCAGCTGCGACTCGAGCTCGACCGCACGCGCACCACCCCCACCGGCCGCCGCCGGCTCCGCGTACAGCGGACTGGTGAAGATGCAGCTGCTATGACTGCTGCCGTGGAGGGCGTGCTGGAAGAGCGCGCGCGGCTCGGCCGGGTTCTTGTCCAGGATGCGACTGTAGTGGATGACGCCGTCGCCGACGCCGCTCGCGAAGAGCGACGACACGACCACATCGTAGTCCTCATTCTGCAGCAAATTGAGGTCCGGCGCGGGGCCGTCCGGCGGCGCCGCCTCCCGCGCCTGCCGCACCGCTTCCCGCATCACGTCGTGGTTCTCGCTCTTGTTCTTCGAGCTCGGCTGGATCTGCTTCACAATGCACGTGACGAGAATGATGCCGTTCTCCTCCTCCGCTGCCGCTGCCTTGCTGCCGCGCGTGGGGGTGGGGGCCGCGCCGGCGTCGCGCAGGCTCGTGCTGGCGCCGGGGCTGTCCCCCGGCGCGGCCGCCGGGCTGTTCTGTGCGTGGATGCCCTTGATCGTGTGCTGTTCCGCCTGCTGAAGCGCAAGGTGGAGCAGCTCGAGGAACTCCTGGTGGTTCCCGGCGTTCACGTACAGCAGCCCGTGCGGCACGTACCCGAAGAGCGGGCTCTCCGCCACGACCAGCGGCTGCGCGCGCACCGGCAGCGCGGCGCCAGCGGCGTCGTTGCCGGCGGCGGCCGCCGTGGAGGAGCGCTGGAAGCTCTCCTGCAGTAAGTCGACCACCTCGTCGTCGATGAGGAAAGAGATGGACATGGTGAACTCGAAGTAGATGCTGGAGAAGCCCTCGAAGGCGCGGCCCACGATCTGAGACAGGATCCCCCAGCTCGTCCACGACGTGGGCTGCGCGGAGGGGCAGCCCACGTCAGCGAGCAGCAGCGAGCTCATGCAGCCGTACGCAAAGACGTGCCGTATATCCCGCACAAGGATGGATGTGGGGTACACGGTGTGCTCCAGGTAGTGCCGGTTGTGGAGATGGTACGTCTGCTGCAGTGAGGCGGGCGGCGGCGCGGCGCCCTTCAGCCTGGGCCGCGGCAGCGCGGGCAGCAGCAGCACCTCGCTGAACTTGAAGTTCTGATAGGCGTTCGAGCTGGTCGCCGTCGCGGCAGCCGTCGCTGTCGTCGCACTCGCCGTCGTCGTGGCCGCGCTGCCATGGCCCTCCTTGGGGACGCTCCGGCGCACGCTCAAGGAGCCGTCGTTCTGGTTCGGCAGGATCAGCTGGTTGCGCTCGAACACCGCTTCGTCCCCTGCCATGGCCGCGGCCCGCCGCGCGGCGCCCACGCTCCCGTTGCTGCTGTCGTCCTCTTCACTGGACGGCGCGGCCTCGCGCCCGTCGGGCAGCCGGCCCCGCACCGCAGGGACGCGCGTCCCTTTGCGGGGCTTCCCGCGCCGCGGGTGCAGACGGATAAAGCCCTTGTCGAGCGATGTCTGCATCACAGCCGCCGCGTCGGCCGCGTGTGGCAGGGCGGGTGCGGAGCGCCCCTTCACCTTCGCCGGCGGCGCGCTCGCGTCGTCGTCGCACGTCGGATAGTTGTCCAGCAGCACCATGAGCGTCTTCACCTGGTTGTTGAGGAGCGTCTCCCGCTGTGTCAGGGCGCGGCTGCGGCGGCTGCGGATGGCGGGGTCGCTGTGGTCGCGGTACGGCAGGAGCTGCAGACTGTTGCTGCTGCTGCTGCGGCTGCATCGAGTAGATGGGGAGCCCGGCGAGCCGCGGCCGCGGTCCCCGAGGTGCGCGGTGGTATGCGGGTTGATGAGACTATTATTGTTGTTAGCAGTACTGTTCGCATCACTCACGTCGTCCCGAAAGTACATCCCCACGCGCTTATCCGCCGTCGCGTTGTTGCTGCTATTGCTGCCCGTGGTCGCGGCTGCGGCTGCCGCCAGCTCGGTCAGGTGCGGTGGGCCGGTGTTGCTGTTGTTGCCGTTGCTGCTACTGGTCGATCCCGGCGTGGCGCCGCCGGTGGTCGTCATGGCGTCCTCGTTCAGTATCACCACCGGCGGCTGCTTGCGGCTCGTGTGGGCGTGCGCGGCCGCCGCGGTCGTCGTGTCGGGCGAGCCGTGGCGGGGGGCCGGTGCGAGGCTGCTGCCGTGCGGGGGCGCGATCATGCCCCCACAGGCACCCATGCGCGGTGGCTGAGGGGGCGGCAGCGGCACGGCCAGGGCGGCGTCGGCCGCCGCCGCCTGCGGCAGCGTGCGGTTCGCGCCGGCGCCGGCCGCGGAGACCGAGGCGTCGCAGCTGCTGTCGTCGGACAGCGACACCATCGCGACCGCCGCCAGCACGCGCGCGTCGTCCTCCTCCTTCTGTCGACGCCAGCGCTCGCGCTCGTGCTGCTCCTCCTCCTGTTGCTGCTGTGGCTTGTACAGGGCCATGCGCATCGCACTCATGCTAATGCTGGTGCCCGGGCTCGAGTCCGCGTTTGCCGCGCTGCTCGTGGAGGTTCCCTTGTCGTCCGGCTGGCGCAGGCTGGCGGGGTCTAGGTCGCAGGACGTGTTGTTGTTGTTGTCCTCGATGGTGCCGGCCGGGCTGATCCTGGACCATCCGCTGCTGCTGTTCGTGGGGTTTGACATGTTCGTCTCGCGGTACATGCTCGCGCGACTGTCGTCCGTCTCCACGTCCGCAAAGGAATACTCGCCGACGCGGCTACCGCCGGTGGTGCCGCGCAGCGTCGTGGTGGAGGGCGGCGCCGGCACGGCCGCCGTGCTGTTCCGCGCCGACGCGGCAGCGACCGTGTAGCGCGCGAGCGTCCAGCTGCCCCCGCTCGCACTGGCGTGGGAGCTGGAGCTCGTGTTGACCGTGCGGGTGGAGCGGGTGCCGCGCGTCGCGGTGCCGTCCGCGCTGCGCTGACTCAGCAGTGGCGAGAGGGAGACGCTGCCGACGGCCGCGGGGCTCGCGGACGGCGTCGCGGGCACCGGTGGATCGAACGGCGTGCAGGGCACCTCCTTGAACTCCTGCAGCTCGAAGTCGCTCACAAGGCCGGAGGAGCTCGCGGCGGGCGGCAGCGGGAGCCGGCGGGGGCGCCGGCGGCCGCGCGCGTCGGCGCCGGGACGCCGGTCGTCCTCCGAGCTCTCGGTGGAGCTCGAGCTGCTGTCCTCGTTGCGCAGCAGGCTGCGGAACGAGGAGAGGCTAAGGTTGTCCAGCTGCGCGTAGGCGGGAGGTCCATCTTCCGCGCTGTCGTTCGCATTATCGACGGGACCTTGGGTGTGGTGCTGCGATACGTCTTGGAGAACCTGCACACTCATCCGTTGCAGCTCGTCTTGTGGCTGCTGCTGCTTCTGCTGCTGCTGCTGCTGTGGCGGGCGTGGTGGCGCCAGTGGCTGCTGTGGGGAGGAGGTGGTCGGCGGCGCCGGTGGCTGCGGCGCGGCGGCGTTCTTGGTCTGCCAGTAGCGTCGCTGCTGCTCTCGCAGCGACAGAAGGTTGGCGGTGTAATGCGGGTGGGAGACGACACGGTTGTTGTTGTTGCGGTTCGCCATCAAGAGCAGCGCCCCACGGAAGCGCGGCTGCTGCTTCGGCTGGGGCATGGGGAGGAGGCTGTTCATGGAGTCTGTACTACACGGCGACTCGTTGTCGGCGCACGCCCACGGCGGCGGGACCGTGCTTTCGTTGTAGTCTAACGCGAGGTGCGCATTGCAGCCGCCCTTCTCCTTTTTGGTCGTCGTCTTCTTCTTGTGCTTCGTGCTGCTGCCTTTGCTGTGCTCGCCCGCGCGGTCGGCGTCAACGGAATCCTGCTCCGGTGACGGTCGGCCGTGCTTCTGGCTGCGCCCGCGCTGGTGGCGGAGCAGCAGCTTTATGATATATCGGTCTTTGCTGCGCTGCTCCTTGCTACTCCTGTGACTGTTGGGGTTGTAGAAAAAGTTGTCGTCGCTCTCGATGCTAGGCCTCGGCGACTCCTCCTCTTCATCCTCCTGCTCTTCTTCTTCTTCACTCATCATGCATTCACCGCCACGCGCGTCTGTGTCGTTCAGCTGCTGCAGCTCTCGCGGATAGCCGCCGAGCACCAACACTGTATTCGTCGGATGATTCGTTTTATTGCCGTAGTACTGCCTCATGTAGCGCACGATGCTAAGCATATCGTAATTTGAGTTTGTGTTCACATGGAGGACAGTGGGTTTGTAGCAATAAGCCGCGCCGGAATAAAAATGATACCCCTTGTTTGTGTTAGGGTTATCATTGGGGTCCCCCCCGGGCTGGCCGTTTTCATACCGATTTCGTATTTTCGTGTACACATCGTGGCGGTCACCCGGTTGGCTGCCGTCGTCCGCATGGTCGCCGTTTGTACTACTATGAGAAGAGTTTTCCGTGTTATTCGTCATGCTCGTGGACTCCTTCGATGCGCTCTGCGAGCGCCGGGGTCGCCGGCGCTGCTGTTGCGACGACGCCTCCTTCCGCCGCCGCTTTTCCTCGAGCGCCTTCTCCTTCTCGATTCTCTTCTCGTTTCGCTTGCGCTCCTTCTCGGCTGCTTTTTGGGATTTGGCTGCCTCTGCCTTCTGCCGCTTGGAGAGCCGTCGTTGGGCGTCACTCTCCTTCGCGTCGTGCGTGGCGCTAGACGCCTCCGCCGCGCCGTCCTCGGCGTCCGGCGACCGTGGGTATGGGTTCACCGCATTGCTATTCACATAAATGATGTTCCCCGTCGTACTGATGATTCGGGCGGGGACGGCGGGTGTCAGATAACCCTTGTGGTGCCAGACGACGGCACCGGTCGGCGGCTCGGACGCCGGCCGAACCGGCAGCACAGGCAGACTGCAGCGACGCGCGTCCACCAGCAGCAGCTGCTTGGGCTGCGCCGGGGCCCGCGGGGCTTCCATGTCGCCGTCGGGGCGCGGCAGCGCCGGCAGCGGCGCCGACACGCGCCGCGTGTACGAGGCGGGTTGCTGCTGCTGCTGCTGCGGGGGCGGCGGCGGGCCCTCACTGGCGCGAAAGACGACGGCGCTCCCACCTCGTAGATGGAGCGGCGGTGTTGTGGTGGTCATCGGCGAGGCGACATAGAGCGTGCGGATTCCCTGCGACTTTGGCAGCATGTACAAGGGTGCCGTCGCGTTCGATGGGGACCACCCCGATGTAGGATACCCATTTGTGTTCATCTGCAGTGCCTAAGGTGGGTCGTGTCCGTGTGGGGGTGAGGTGGAATGCTCCTTTTCTTCTTTAAATATAATTATTATTTCTTATTTTTATACTTTTAAACAACAAAAAACAATAAAAGCGAAAAAAAAAGTATATGTGTATATACAATTTGAACGATTAGGAATGTGTGTTGGTAAAACAACTGATGACACTCGTGCCTACGAAAAAAGGCACTTATTATGTAGGTATATAACCACAAAAGGTGAGAAAACAAAAAAATATATATAAGACAGAATAATAATAATAAATATCAAGAAACAACAACAACAATAGTAATAAAAACAAAAGCACACGCTAATAGATGGAAAAAAAAAACACAGAAATGAAAAAAGGAGATAAATAAACAAAGAAACACCAACGAAAAACACAACTAAAAGAGAAAAAATAATAATAACGAAAAAAAATGTACAAACTATAATAAACTAACGACAAATGCACTGTAATAGTAGTAAAGAAGCAAACGCGGAAACAGAGAGAGAGAGAGATAGAGATAGAGATAGATAGAGAGAGAGAGAGAGAGAGAGAGAGAGAATTAAACACATATACGTATTCTATACTTCATACCAGAAAACCCAAAGAAATAAACACTTCAAATGAAAAACAAAACAAATCCACAGTAATAATAATAATAATAATGATTAATCGATTGCAAATTGCTTTTATTATTATTATTATTATTATTATTATTATTATTAATATATAGTGTGTAATTATAGGAGATGAGAACAAATAATAATAATAAAAAAACATTACGTACCAACAAATAAATAAATATTTAGTCACAATCAATCGGAAGCAAAGAGTTAAAGCAACACGGGGAGAAAAAAAAGAGAAAGAATAAAACAAACAAGCAAAAACAACAACTACAACCTAATAACACTAAGAGAGAGATCAATACAATTCATTACATGCAAGCGTGTCCATCGTTGAAACATCTACACGTGATGGAATACACTAAAATGCCCAATTGTATTGTTTTCTTTTGTTCTTTCCGCATATATATAGTTTAGCATAAAGAAAAGTGTTAAATCATACACCATGCAATATGCGAGAAAGAGATCCTTTATCTTCTCGAGGTCCAAGGATCCCTGTCGTGGCAGGGTGCAGTGGTGGTGTGCGGGATTAATATTTGAAAGAAATAAAGAAAAAACAAACACGCATTGCGGCAGAGAAGAAGACCATGCGAATGAATACTTTTTATCGTGCTACACACTTCATGATGCAGTACAAATAGTTATCTACTTTATTGTATTCCTTGCCTACCCCGTCAATTCCATTTTTTCTGCAGGCTCCAAAAAAAAAAACACATACACACGCGTAAAGCAAGTAGTAAAAAAGAAAAATGAAAGTAAAACAAACAAACAAACAAACAAAAAAAACAGAATATTCTACGTAGAATAATGCAAAGAGAAGCACTACAAAACAAGATAACAAGTGTTGTTGTGGAAACGATTCTATTTGTAATAAGAAAAAAAAAACGCAATACAACCCCCCCCCCTGTCTTCCAATTGTACTTTTGATCCGCTTACGTATATGTATACATGCATGTATTTAAACCCCTCTTTTCTCTTTCTCATAGTAAACCTGCATGTTTACCGTTGCTGCCACTATCAGAAAAGCAAATGAAAAAAATAATACATATATATATATATATACAATAATACCACTACTATTACTTCTAGTAATACATACTATGCATATTCACGGTGTGCCTGTCGACGCCGATGATGGTTGTGGTTCCATCATTCTTTTTCTTCCTTCCTTTCTTTCTTGTTTTAATATGTATCTATTATTACCATTATTTTTTTTTGTTATCTTTCCTTCTCTCTCTCTCTCTCTCTCTCTCTCTCTCTTTCTGTGTGTGTGTCCTAGACATACGTCTTAGGCACTTCTTCCCTCGGGTTCGCGAGCAGCGCCTCCGTGTCCGCCAGCATCGTCTTTTGCTTCTCCAGTTGTCGCAGCATAAATGCCTTCTTCTTCCCATCTCCCATCTCTTTGATGTCCGCCTCCATATTGGCGATCCCGGCGCTCGCGGACTTCACAAAACCAATTGCACTGCGGACATTTGGGCGCCGCGTTGACATGCGGCGGAGGCGGCGCAGCAGCTGGAGGAACTGCGCGGTGCTGCCGCCGCCGCCGCCGCCGTCCGCCGCCAACGTCATCAATTCCGCCGGCAGCCGCAGCGTGAAGATGGCGTTGCAGTGGACGCTGCGATAGAGCACGAACTGGAAGAGCGCGCGCGGCTCGGCCGGGTTCTTGTCCAGGATGCGACTGTAGTGGATAACGCCGTCACCGACGCCACTCGCGAAGAGGGATGACACGACGACATCTACCTTGTCCGTGGAGGGAGACACCCGGATCTGCTTGTAAAGCACGGTGATCTGCACGATGCCGTATTCATCCCCGGCGAGCGCGGGGTACTCCTCGTAGTAATCTTCCGCGCTGCGCAGCGCATCGTCCAGCGTGTCATTGAACTCCGTCGCGTCGTCGACGCCCATGTAAACCATGCCGCTGACCACCTTCCCAAACATGGGGCTCTCCGCCACAACGAGCGGCCGCATGGCGTGGTGGAAGCGGTCGTCGGCGTCGAGCAGCAAGTCGCACGCCCCATCCTCCTGCAGCAGCGCCACCGAGAGGCTGATCTCCGCGGTGCTGCGCTTGTTCGCAAAGACGTTCTTCAGCATGCGGCGCAGCACCTGCCAGGAGGCCCACGTCGACGGCCGCGCGGCGGACCCGTCGCTGTCCGCGAGCAGCAGCGCTACGTTACAGCCGTTCTCGAAGTACATACGGACGTCTTCCATGTGCTCGCTCTCTAAGGACGCCGCGTCGGTCTGTAGGTGCACCTGGTGGATGCGAGTGAGATCGATCTTCACCACTTCCTGCGTGGCGGCCTCCGCGCCGCCCAGGACGCTGCCATCGACACGCAGCGTGGCGCCGTCCACCTCAACGGGACCCTCGTCGGGCGGGCACGCCTGTGTGTCCAGGAACAGTAGCGTACGGATGGGGTGGTCCATCGTTGAGTCGCACTGCACGGCCGCGGTGGCCTCGCCCTCCTTCTTGTACTCGACCTCGTTTCTGCCCACCTCCTTATTCTTGAAGTACATGCCGAGCCGCGCCTTGGGCGGCGCCGTGCCCTCCGCGCTGTCGTCGAAGCTACTGCGCGACAGCCGCTTCTGACTGTCGCGGCTGACGGTCACCGGCGTGGCGCCGTGCGGCTCCGCACTCGGCGCCCCGTTCGCCGGCAGGCGCCCGTAGAAACTGCCGTCGTTTTTCTCGGCTTCCGCCGCGGCAGCTGCCAGCGCCCCGCTGAGGATGGAGCCGCACGGGTGGAGTACTTCCTCTGATGCGCCCCCCACCGCCTCAGCGCTGCTCCACGTCTGCCCGTTCATCGGGTTCGTTTGCGGAAGCGGCAGGCCCGCGCCCACGTCGATCGTCTCCAACGTGTCGTCCGCCGGGAAGGGATAGTAACTGCCGCACTGGGAGCTGCTCTCGTTCATGTAGCCGCTGCCGGAGGGGAGGAGGTGGGGGTTGTTGTACTGATTGTAGTACGGTGGAAAGGAGAAGACACCGCCAGCGGTCATCATGGGAGTGTTCACCATTCCGTTCTCGTATCGGAAGGATCCCAAACTTACTGTCATATTGCCGCTATAATTGTTGTAGTATTGTAGTTGTTGCTGTTGTGGTTGCCATATCATGTTATTATTATTCATCGCCATCATCTCATTATTAAGATTGACATTGTAGCCGTTCATTTGTCCTGGGTACGTTCAATGAACGAGCGGTGCAGACTAGTGCTTTTTTTTCTTTCCCTTTTATTATTATGATTATGATTATTATTTAGATCTGTATAATCCACCTTCTAGCAGCCCTTTGCCTTCTATTTGTAAAAGTAAAAATAATGATAATAATAAAAAGAATCAAAAAAAAAAAGGAAGAACAAACAGAATATAATACAACGCAAGCAAATTAAGTAAAGCAAACAATTTTTTTCTGGCGTAGAAAAAGAAACCCAGAAAGAGAGAAAGAGAGAGAAAGAGAGAGAGAGAGAGAGAAGTATAGAATATGGTATCCAATGAACACGCATACACGTATATAAAGGGTAAGAAGCAGGGAGAGAGCAGTCACCACTTTCAAACATATATAAATATATATTGACCCTTTTCCTTTCGAAAGAACTGTTCACTTAAACAACAACAAAACAAATGAAACTCGGCATAACCGTATAAACGGAAAAGAGTTTTTTTTTTCAAATTAAACTGAAAATAAAACTAATAGTGCAAAAAAAGGAAAACAGAAAAAAACACTCGCATTTTTCGTGTATATACATGTGTATATATATGTGTATGCTGATGCATATATGTACATTTGCATCTCTACGATTTGAAAAATAGTTTTGCCTTTACGTACAATTAAAAAAAAAATAGAAAAGCAATAAAAAACTACACCGCAGAACACCACTTTTCTTTTCTGCTTGATCTTATACACATTCTACTGTAGGTTGTTTTTTCTTCCCTTTGCTTTCTTGAGAGTGCCAATAGACGTACGAAAGGAAGGAAACATGTCTTCATTTCTTAATTTTATGGCATGTAACCCAAACAGATCAATCAATAAATAAATACATGCTAGTATTATTAACAAAGAGCACAAAAACAGGAAGAGAAACAAGAACAGAAAAAAAAAAGATAATAAAAAGATTAACACATTAAAAACGAAACAAGCAAAAAAAAAAACAATACACTACGAAAATGGAATACAATTACTTACGTCTTCCGCCCCTTTTTTCCCTCTCTTGCCCCAATTTGTCTTGTACATAAGCAAGAAAAGGAAAAGAAAAAGAAAAAAAAAGAACATAAGTAGCATTCATTGATTTATTCGTCTTTTGATTCTCTGATTCCTCTTCGCTTTTTTTTTTTTATGCACATGTGCACATGTAAAAAAAAAAACACAAGCTAAAACTCGAACGACCAATCAAAGAAAAAAAATACTACTAATAAAAAAGACACAAAATGTATTTCTTTTCCCCTACTTTTTTTTTTTCTACCTTTCTCTCTTTCTCTCTAGCACGGGAGGAGTATCATGATGCAGTTGAGGAGCTGAATGCACCAGCCCGCGACGAGGAGGCCGAAGCCGACGCCGTAGCGATAGTCTTGGCTCTTCATGGAGTCGCACGTCAGCGTGTCATCCGCCGAGGCTGCCACCACCGCCTCAGTGTCCTGCGCCTTGCTGTAGCTGCCGGCCATGATGGCCCACGTCACGCAGAGCGAGACGAAGGAGAGGAGGCCCAGCACGAAGAGGAAGTAGCGCATGCAGCCACCACAGCAGCAGAGATAGAAGAGACCGCACGCAGCAGAGATCGCGACGAGTCCGATGCTGATGATGGAGAGCACCTCCGCGGCGCGGAACAGCCTCTGGCGCGCCGGGCAGTTGTCCCAGAACGCCTTGGTGCCGTTCAGAGAGTAGCTGCCGGAGTAGCACTTCTGCTTCGCGCCCCACAGCGTGACGCAGTTGCCATTGTTGAAAACACTCCCAAAGTTGGCCGAAACATTATCATTCGCATCGAGGCTCTTGAGGCGGTACTGGTCGAAGACAGTGCCGAGTACCACGACGATGAGCACCATGCACTCCAGGATAGCATAGAAGATGGTGCTGATACGAGTGTCGCTGGAGCACATTTTTTTTTTGTTACTTCGTGAAAGATAATAAAAGAGAGAGAGAGAGATAATTAGTGTTGTTTAGACTTTGAGTGAAAAGAAAAAGAAAAAGAAGAGTTTTTTTTTTATCTTCGACAGAGAGCCGTATCGTATTATATGAAGATCAAACAACTAGAAAGAGAGAGAGGGGGAAAAGTAAAAATACATATTTACATACACAGACATGCCTTTCATGAGAGTGGACTCACCTACCGCCTCTCACACACATAAGAGGAAAAAAAAAAACATTACCCTCTTTTCCTTTTCCCTTTTGAGATACAAAAAGTGATATAAAAAAAAAGAAGAAGAATTGTTTTTGATTTAGTCCTTTATTATGTTGAGAATCCAAAAGAAAGTAAATGCATATATAATATATTTTTTTTCATTTATTTTTTGGGATGAAAGGAATACGCCTACTTTTTCTCGTTAGTTTTTTTTATTACTTTTATATGAGTTGAAGTACAAGGAAAGAGAAAGAAGAAGAGTTAAGTGTTATGCATTTCCTGTTAAATCTACAAAAAAAAAGAGAATAATGTAATTACATCCAAATGTCAATACATAAACAATCATAATAATAGTAATAACTACCCACAGCCTCCAAAACAAAAAGAGAAAAGAATAATAAAAAAAGAATTCTCTTCTCGCTTTAAGAATATTTATTATTGTATCCTATTATTACTCATAAATGTATGTATACATATGTAGATGAATAATTACTTATTTATTCATTTAATGCTCAACTGCAGTATATATATATATATGCACGCACACACACACACAACAAAAAAAAACTAGTGATGCATATAAAAACTGCGTTGTTTCTTCTTCTGAACGTAAACGGCGCCGCAGCTCTTTCTTGTTCTATTCTTATCTTTATTAATGTCTTTTTTATTTACTATTTATTATTCGTTGGTAATAATAAGAATAAAAGAAGACTGAAGACAAGAAATTGTCGTGACGCAACCAGAGGTTCAGTAACAGAAAAGAACTCAACACCAGAAAAAAAAAAGAAAGTTTTTATTTTTCTTTTCCATTGCAAATTTTGCATTTTCTTCTTCTTCAACAGTGCAGTAGACTAACAAATGAAAAAACAGAAACGAGAGAGTAAAAAAATTAGTCAGAAAAAACACCAACGCCTGTAAAAAAAAAACTTTCTTGTTTATTATTTTATATGTATCGATATCTTCTCCATTTTCATTTTGTGTAACGAAGAAAAATGAGAACACAACATAAGATACATGTATATATGAAAGAAAATGCAAACGCAAAAAAAAAAAGTGAGGCAGCAAAAAAGGTAAAAAAAGGGGAAAAAAGAAATGCATGTACGTATATAAGAATGCAGCATCTTTTTAAACACATTCTCTCTAGCACGGGAGAAGGATGATGATGCAGTTGAAGAACTGGAGACCCCAGCCCGCGACGAGGAGTCCGAAACCAGCGCCGTAGCGGAAGTTCTGGCTCTTCATGGCGTCGCACGTCAGCGCGTCCAGCAAGGAGGCTGCAACCGTCGCATCCGTGTCCTGCGCCTTGCTGTAGCTACCGGCCATGATGGCCCACGTCACGCAGAGCGAGACGAAGGAGAGGAGGCTCAGCACGAAGAGGAAGTAGCGCATGCAGGCACAGCAGCAGAGAAAGAAGAAGCCCAACACAACGGAAATCGCGACGAGCCCAACACTCACAATGGAGAGCACCTCCGCGGCGCGGAACAGCCTCTGGCGCGCCGGGCAGTTGTCCCAGAACGCCTTGGTGCCGTTCAGAGAGTAGCCGCCGG